>VMDO01038344.1:0-13568 GCA_007922755.1 Pedetes capensis
TAATAATGTATATGTATTTTTGGTTTAGTAAAATATGCAAATTATAGGGTAGTTTTAAATAAGAATAGGCTACTTCATGTAGATATAACTTAGTACACCTCATAAATTCATCTATTTAAATAATAATTGGAAATGTATTGAGATTTAATAAGCTTTATTCTAAGCACTGAATGTATAGCTTTTAATTTAGTTCCCACAAGAGCCCAATGCACTTGATTCCTCCTTTATCCTCCTTTTAGGGTTAGAAGAGAAACTAAAGCAGAGTATTAACTAAGGCATTTCACCTATAAGTGGAGAAGTCCACATACAATGTCTTTTCAAACTCAGAATTTTGTCTATGAAAATTATTAAAGCAAAGGAATACCAGTTGTTTGTTTCTAGCCTGATGAAAGCCTTTGAAACTAAAGTTGATACTCCTAAGAATAAAACTGAAAACTGTTAGCAGGAAAAATATTTGTCAATAAATGTGAACATTAGACTCTGCTTATTTCATAAAAATGAGTGTTTTAGATGAATTTAAAATTATGTAATCCCATATGCATATATTCCTAGCTATGAGAAAATAATAAATGGAGTCCAAATTTTCAAGATGCAAGAGTAATTCTGCCAACTCTGAGTGTTCAGATATTTTCCAAATATAATAGAGGAGCACCTTGTGGCACAATGTAAAGACTGGACTACAATAAATATATCATTTATCTATACCTCATGTGGTAAATGGCAGTGCAAATGTAAGTTGTAGTTTTCTAACCATTTTCATTTTGTTTTCAGATATTGCTCAGGGGGGACGAATCACTGTCACACAGAATAAACAAGCAAAAAGAATAGTAGTTAAATTATAAAAAGGCATGTTCTTAGAAAAAACAAATATTAAGCTTTATTAAATTAAAAGAAGTTTCAGATTTCACAATCTAACACAGTGCTTGGACATATCAATTGCTGGATAATTATTTTCCATTTCTCACTTCTGCATAACCCTTCCAAGCATTTCAGTTTAAGAAAATTAACTCACATGATCTTTTCCTAGTGTTTGGTTATTGAAAGACATCACATAGGAGAAGATTCTGGGAAGACGGTAGACTAGGAAGCACTAAGAATCTGTTTGCTCACTTTGACAAAAATTACATTGGTAGATTCTGTCTGATATAAATATTTTGAAACTCTTGGATTTTACTGAGAGCTCTTAAAGTCAGAGGAAGGTTTTGAATCATAAAATGTGGTTATTTCAATCAATTTCTGCCCTTATCACAGTAACAGCTACCCATCTGCACTCTTAGCCCTGTGACAGTCAGTTTTGCAGGTGTCTCAGGAGTCAAATGCACACAGTTAGGGGACCCAGCATAGGCCAAAAAGATCTTTTCCTACAAATATGGGAAATTATTGGTTTTCTCTCTGACAGATACTTCTGATTATCAGAGAATTGCAGATAGAGGCAAGTGACTTTTATTTTTTTAAACATGCTTTCCTTGGTACAAGTCTTGTTTTCTTCCTCTGAAGAGAATTTCAGTGACTTTAAAGACCTAATGTGTTTTTCTCCCTTCTCCTTTCATTTTTCTCCTTCTCCCTTTTTTGAAGGCAGACATCACAAAGTGGAACATTCAAAAACAATTATACATACAGGGAAAACTGGAAAGTGACCACACATGGGTAAAGAAGTGTAAAGCTGAGAAAATACCTGAAAGACCATAATTTATAACTCAGGATGATTTTTGGTGTAGAAATAGTTGATAATCTGAAACCCAAAGGAAGAAACAAAAAGAATGACAAAGATATCAAACTCTGGAGATGAGGGAGAATATGATTTCTGGAGTTACCACATTAGTAGATTCCAAAATGCAGTTACTAACAACAACAACAATAACCATAAGGCATAAAATAACAGATGAAAATATGGCACATTCAGAGGGAAAAATCAAATCAAGAAAAATTGTCTCTGAGAAAGACATGACAGTATATCTACTGGACAAAGATTATGAAATATCTTAAAGGTACTAAAGGAACCAAAATAAAACGTGAAGTCAATAAAATGATGTATGGACATTATTTAAATACCAATAAAGATATAGAAAAACCTTAAAAAAGGAAGCTATGTAACTGAAAAGTACAGTAACTGAAGTTAAAAATTCACTGATGAGATTCAAACCTGGTCTGTATGGCAGATAGATGTAGAAAAAAGAACCACTGGATTTTAAAGACTCTATGGTGGAAACTATTAATCTGACATTGCAAACCCTATAAATAGCAGAGAAGTACTGACACAGTGCTGGGCATGGCACAGTGTCAGGTAGTGTTTCATTCTGTTGTACATGGAGTTGCTATGAGTCAGACTCAACTTGACAGCACACAGCAACAACAATAATGGGTGAATAGGAAAACAAATAAGTAGAACAAAGCTTAAGGAATCTACGCAACACCATTAAGCAGACCAATATATATATATATTATGGTAGCTCCATATTTAGTATGGGGAAGGCATAAGATTTAAAGAAATAATGACCAATTACTTCCTGAATTGAATAATTACATGAATATAAATATCTCAAAAGCTCACCAAACTCCAAGTAAGATAAACTCAAAGAGACTCACAGTTGGACATGGTATAATCAAACTTAGGAAAGACAAAGGTAAAAATAATCTTGAAAGCAAGTGGGAAGGAATTCATCACATATACGTCATCATCATTAAGTTTCTTAGCAGATTTCTCATTAAATACTTTGGAGGCTGAAAAGCAGCAGGCTATAGAAATTAAGGTATTTCAGACAAACAAAAGCTAAGAGAAGTCATCACCAATAGGTCTTCCCTATAAGAAATGACCAAGGAGTCTTGAGAAGTGAAATGAGTAACACTATACAGTCAGTTGAAGGCAAATAGAGAAATAAGTATTTTCTTCTTTTTTTTTCTTTTTGTTGTTTTGTTTTTGTTTTGTTTTTGTTTGTGAGTGGTACTTGGGGGTTGAACCCAGGGTTTAACACATACTTTGCAAGTGCTCTACCAACAGCCTATATACCCCATTCCATTTCTCATTTTTTATTTTTAATCAGGCTGCCTCTGGCCTTGAACTCAAGATCATACAATCTCTGCTTCCTGTGTTGCTGGGATTAAAGAAATGTGCCACTATTTCTGGCTAGAAATAAGGACTTCAATAAAAGTAGACATATAGGAGTTACAAAAGGTAGAATTACTGGAACAATGGAATGTAACTCTACTTTTTGTTTTTTATATGATTCAAGTCTACTAAATTTTTAAAATATTAGTCTAAATACTGGTGCTGTTATAACTTTGGTTTATAATATTACAATTTGTTTTATATATAATTTAAGGGAATAATGCTTTTCAAAGAATAATTAGGTTATGTTCTGGGGCACACATGCACAAAAATGAAACTATGATATCAACAACTGAAAGGGGTGGGATGGAACTATATAGGAGTAGAGTTAGTATGTTATTGAAATTAAATTCATGCAAGTCCAAATTAGAGTGTTATAACTTTAGGGTTTTAAAAGGAGTCCCTATCATAGCCACAAAGAAGATAGCAATAGAATACACACAAAAAGAAAGGAGAAGGAATTTAAACATTTCACTACAGAAAATCCTGTAATTGCAAAAAGAGAAACAATGCAGAAAATAAGGGACACAAATCTGTAAGAGATACAGAAAATAAGTGGTAAAATGGCAGAAGTAAATCTGTCCTTATCTGTAATTGCTTTTAATGTAAATGGATTAAACTCTCTAACCATGACATAGATTAGCGCATTGGACAAAAATGCATGATTCAATTATATATGCCCATAAGAGACTCTCTTTAGATTCAAACCCATAAATAGGTTAAAAGTAAAAGCATGAAAAAAGAATTCCATTCAAACAGTATGCAAAAGTGAGAGGAGGCATCCATATCAATGTCAGAAATAACTTTAAATAAAAAAGTTTGCACAAGACAATATAGGACCTTATATATGAATAATATATTCAATACAGTAGGAAGATATTGTAATTTTAAGCCTTATGCATTTAATAATGAGCTTTCAAAATATATGAAACTAAACTTACAGAATTAAAGGAAGAAATAGCTCTATTATAATAATTGAAGATTTCAATAGCCCATTGTCAATAATGGACAGAAGAATCACACAGGATAAGTTGAAAACATAGGGCTTAAACAACACAGTGAACCAGATCTATGAGACGTATAGAACACACTACCCACAACAATGCATACTTATTCTTCTCAAGTGTACTGCAACATTTTCCAGGATGAACCTATATTAGTCACCAACTAAATCTCAATAAATTTAAGAAGGTAAAATACAAATTATCTTTTGTAACTACAGTGGGATAAGGTTAGAAATTCACAAAAGAACTAAAACCAGAAAACTCACAAATTTGTGTCAATTAAACAACATACTGTTAAATAACCAATGGTTCAAGAAACAGTTCAAAACAGAAATTAGGAACAAACGAAAACATAAACACAACTTAACATAACACATGGAATGCAGTGAAAGTAGTGCTCAGGGAGAAATGTAAGCTATAAATATTCATAAGAAAAAAACAAAAAAGATATCAAATCTCTATAATCTTAAAACTTAAGGGAGAACAAAGCAACTAACCTGAAGTGAAAATAAAAAAAAAGATAATGAAGACTAGAGAATAGAAAAGACAATACAGAATAGAAAAATAATTACAAAAAGCAATAAAACCTGAAGTTAGTGTTTTAAAAAATCAACAAAATTAACAAACTCCAGACATATTGACTAAGAAAAAAAGAGAAGATTTAATTTACTAAAATTGGAAATAAAATTAAAGACTTTATTGCTGACTCTACAGAAATAAAAAGAATTATAGTAGTATAAATAACAGTATGACAACAAATTGGAGAGCTTATGTAAAACAGACAAATTCCTTGAAACATAACATCTGCCAAGACTAAATCAGGAAGAAATAGAAAATGTGAACAGACCTATTATAAGGAAGAAAATTGTATCAGTAATGAAAAAAATATCTTGAAAAAGAAAAGCTCTGGACTGGATGGTTTCACTACTGAATTCTATCAAATGTTTAAAGAACTGGCACCAATCCTTCTTAAGCTTTAAAAAAAATGAAAAGAAAATACTCCCCTAACTAGTATTTTTGTCTGATATTAAAGGTATGCAAAGATATTACAAGAAAAGAAAATTATATATAAGTGCATGTAAATGTCCCTTATGAGGTTTGAAGCAAAAATTCTCAACAAAATAACAGAAAATCAAATTTGAAAGCATACTAAAAAGGTCTTCCACCAGGAGCAAGTGGTACTTATTCATGAAATGCAATAATGGCCTAACACATGAAAATCAAGCAATGGTATACATCACATTATCAGAATGGAAGAAAATATACAAGCACACATGATCCTCCCAATTGTTACACAAGAAGCATCTGACAAAATTCAACACTTTGTTTCTGCAGTGCTGAGGATATTCTACCACTGAATTACAATACCACCCCAAATTCAATACTCTATCTAAAATTCAAAATGTTTTTATGATAAAACACTTAACAGATGAGGAACCAAAGGAAACACACTCGATATAAGAAAAGCTGTATATTAAAAACTCACAAAAAACACCACAATGGTGGAAGAATGAAAGTTTTTCCTCTAAATTCAGAAATAAGGTAACGATGCCTATTTTTAACCAATTCTTTCCAACGTAGTATAACATTCTAGCTAGGGCACTTGAATGGATAATTTAGACATACATATGGCACTCACTATTTATCAATGAGTTTTTAAAAATTCAATTGTTATTACTGTTTTCTTCTTTCACTTTTATGACTAGAAAGTTTCTTGAGTGCCATGATGACCATCTGGTATACATATGTATGTATACATTAAAACACACACACACACACAAGATCATAAACCCAGCATCAGAATAGACCTTAATGTTTGAAGTCAATGTGCAAAGTCACATTTTCCCCCTTGGATCTTCCAGAACTGTGCATCTCAAACAGGTTTTGGTATGGTAGTCCACTGCCAAGCAAGTAGTCAAGCAGCAAACCAGAATTCTCTCAAAAATATCGGTCTAAGACCAAAATGTTCAAGCATAGAGCAGTTCAAGTAACGAGGTACCACTGTATCTGAGTTTGTATGTGACATAATTTTATAGATAGGAAACCTTAAGGATGTTAAGAAAAAAATTGTTAGAACTAATAAACAGTTTCACCAAAGTAGCAAGATAAAGTTATCACACAAAAGTTATTTCCATTTCTGAGCCAGGAGCGGTGGCGCATGGCTGTAATCTCAGCGGCTCAGGAGACAGAGGCAGGAGGATCGCAAGTTCGAGACCAGAGGCAGTTTGCATAACTTAGTGAGACCAGATCTCAAAAAGTAAAAAAATGGGCTGCGGGTGCAGCTCAGTGGTCCAGTACTTGCAGAGCATGCAAGTGTGAAGCCCTGGGTTCAATCTCAAGTGCCACAAAGGAAAAAAAAGAAAAAAGTCATTTGCATTTCTATATACTAATAACGAACAATCTGAAAAGAAATTTATGAAAAAATTCATAACAGTGTAAAAAGAAAAGAGTACTTAGTTACTTAACTAAAGAGATGAAAGAACTGTACAATGAGGAGCAAAAGAAATTAAAGAAGATATAAATAAATGGGAACACATCTCATGTTCATGGATTGTAAAACTTAATATTGTTAAGATGTCAAAAGAAAATGTTCTATAGAGTCAATGTGATCTCTATCAAAATCCCAATGATATTTTTACAGAAATGGAGGGAAAAAATCCTAAAATTCATATGGAACGTCAAGGACCTCAAAATAGGCAAAAACAATCTTGAATAAGAATAACAATCAGGCATTTCACTTCATAATTTCCAAACTTACTAAAAAACTACAGTGTGGTACTGGCATAAAGACAGACATAGACATCAATGGAATAGAATAGAAAGTCCAGAAATAGATCTTTGCGTATGAGGTCAAATGATTTTTGTCAAGGGTGCCAAGACCATTCAATGGAGAAAAAACAGGTTCTTTTTAACAAATAGTGCTGGAAGACTGAATTTGCACCTAAAATGAATGAGTTTAGATCCTTACCTAAATTATATACAAAAATTAACTCAAAATGGAAAAATAACCTAAATGCGAGGCTTAAACCTATAAAACTCTTTGAAGAAAACATAGGCCAAAGGTTTCACAATAGTAGATTTTGCAATAATTGCTCAGATGTGACACCAAAGACACAAGAAATGAAAAATAGACATATTACACATGGAAATTTTAGCAAAAACAAGTATATCAAAAGAAACTATCACCAGAATAAAAAGCTAGCTTAATGAATGGTAGAAAATACTTTCAGGTTTTATATCTGATCAGGGATTGATACATAGACTATATAGACAATTCCTAAATCTCAAAAAATAACCCAATTCAAAAATGGCTCAAAGGCTTGGATAGACATTTCTCCAAAGAAAATATACAAAAAGCCAATGAGTATATGAAAAGATGCTTAATGATTACTAATAATTAAGGAACAGGAAATCAAAACTCTAATGAAATACTTTCTTAAACGCATTTGGATAGCTATTGTCAAAGAACAGAAAAAAACAAGTATCAGTGAGAATATGAAGAAATTGGAACTCTTATGTAGAAATGTAAAATGGGATAGACCCTGTGCAAAACAGAATGGCAATTCTTCAAAAATTTAAAAATAAAATTACCATACGTGTTGTTATTGTTGTTTTTGTTAGGTGTGGTGGAGTCAGGTCTGACTCATAGTGACCCTGATAGGGTTTTCAAAGGGTGATTGTTTCAGGATTGCTTTGGGAGTGGATTGTCATGTCTTTCTCCCATTTTTGCAATGCTGGGGATTGACCCTGGGTCTTCAGAGAGTGCCAAGCAGCACTCTATCAAATAGGCCAAACCCTAGCCCATACCATATGAATATGATCCAGCAACTGTACTTCTGGATAAATACTGAAAATTATTGAAGCAGTGTCACAAGAGAAAATTATTGAAAGCAGCATCACAAGAGACATTTATAGTTAAAATGTGGAAACAAACGAAGTGTCCACATTTAGATAAATGTATAAGCAAGATGTGTTATACACATATAATCAATATTCTTTGACTTTAAAAAGGAAGTTCTGACATATGTTATAGCGTGGATGAACCTTGAGGATGCTAATCGAAGTGAAATAAGCCAGTCAGAAGATGACAAATATTGGGTGATTCCACTTATTTCAGGTTAAGAGTAGTCAAAATTGTAGAGACAAATAATAGATTGTTTTTTTTCAGTGGGTGGGAAGAAATGGAGATTTATTTTACAGTGGGTATAAGGTTCAATTTTACAAGATAAAAAAGTTATGGGGGATGGTTGGCAGTAATTATTATATCCTGTGATGTTTTTGTTACAATATACTATAGTTTTAAAAGTGGGTAAGATGGTAAATTTTACACACTTGTTAACACAAGAAATAGAAAAAAATGACATAGTTAATTGATATTTTGGGGGACTCTACATTGATTAGAATGCTGTATGGCTTCCACTGCCTCTTCCACTGCTAGCTAAATTTTATAGTCATTTGGACAATCAATGTTACTGTGTTGAAATATAAGATTAAAATGCTAAAATTTATCTATAAAGCAAAGAGGTATTTTTTTTCTTGCACTCTAGGTAGCTCTGTCCTTTAGAATGTGTGCTGACCTAATGGCTAATTAATATCAAAGAAGACTCTAACTACCTCATAAAGGTCAACCACTTAACACCATCCAACTTCAAGGACCCTTTTAGTGCCCCAGGGTCCCCTTGTGAGGAAAGGACAGAGAAAAGGTGTGTGTATGTTAATAGAAACCTTTAGCAAGACCCTTCCCAGCTCCTCCAAAACTAGTAATAGCAGGATCTAGGATAATGCTTCATTGAGCATGCATCAGAGTCATGAAGCATTTTTTTTTCTTACAAATTCTGATTCTAAAATCCTACTACCAGGGTTGCTGATTCAGTAACGGTAAGGTCAGTTCCACACATCTTCATTTTTCACCAAATTCTTAAAAAAATTCTGATGCTGTCTAAGAATTATACCTTTAAAGAGCTCCATAGGTAGACTGAGTCTGAATTCATTCAAGAGAAAAGAATAGAAGAAAAAATTCTGCCTATGGGCTCCTGGCCCTCCACAATGTTACCTCAGACCTACGAATAACAAGACTGGGCTTTCACTGGGTTTTGCTCATTGTATCTCCTTTTTCCAAAGAATCTCAACATTATGGAGGATTTTTGGAAGATAGTCCTTACTGATCATTATCTCTTGTCCTCTTTCAGGTATATAGTGGTTATGAGGAAGTGGCTGAGGATTAGAAGTACTGTGGGCCAGTGAGTTTAGGAAGCCACATGTAAGTTTCCTATCTCATGGATTAAATGCAGTAGGTTTCACACCTTAGCCCCAACATTGAATTCCATGTAATTTCCTTACTCAAAATAATTACCAAGTGCCCTTCCAGCTTCAGAGGTACAGAAAGTGTAACCTGCATGCTTTCTATCCTCAAGTCTCTTTATTATTTCCAACTGAAACTTGAGTATAGTCTCTTTTCTGTCTCTCCATGTAAAAATATTTGATGCCTCCACATACTATCTGACTGTGTGAAATTCCTGATAATTTAAAGACTGGAAACCAGGCAGGAGAACCAGAAGTATCCTTCTTTTATTTTCAATTTAAGCAGTGCTCATTTTGCCGCTGCACTGACTGGTTGTTGCTGCAGCTGAGAGATGGCTGTCTAAGGGGAGAAAGAGTTAATAGATTTTTGTCAGGGCTCCTCTAGGGGTGTGGACTGGCCCCCTCCTCTGGTTCTAAGCCTGACAAGTATGTTGAAGGAAGCAGACAAGGCTCTTTGAAGATATTTTCACTGGAGTGGAGTTGCTGCAGTGGCCCCCTAAAGAGGTGGTTCTGTGAACATATCCCTTATAAATATGCAAAGTGAATCACTGGGTGCTACTAGCCCAGCCATTTACAGTAGAGTGATTATCGACCAGCAGCTTAAGCTGGTATAACCCCTGCTGTGATAGCTTCAGCAGTGACTTTGCTTAAAATCCTGCCATTATTTCTAATGAGATGGGGAAGGAATTTCTCAGGATTCCTGTTGCAAATGTAGAGGAGACATTTTATAAAGTGTCATATGTCCTTCCCAGGCATTTCCTAAAGAAAAAAATAAGAAAGACAGCCAAGAAGTGTTAAGGGCAGAGACCCAGGAGTTTACTCCTCAGTCTTTTGAGAACTTCCCCATGTGTAGAAAACAGTTTAAATAAAACCCATGGCTGAGGTCAAAATAAGAATTACAAGGAACCTGGTAAAGCCACAAATCTCCATGCTCCCCTCCTATAGATTTTGTTCCAGCAGGTTTGGAGTCCAGGAGCAGCAGATTTATAATGTTCTCCAGTGATGACAACTAATAGTCACAGTTGAGAACATTGGCAAATAATCCAAAGCCTAAGAAAGAGTTCCTCAAGAACACACATCAAAATCTGAAAACAATTAGCAGTTCTGAATTACCTCTACAGCCATTAGCAAGGTGTTTTAGGATACTGAATTATAAAGGTTTCAAATGTGTCTGAAAATTGCTTGATATTTTCTCATGGAAAAGTGTGGTCTGCACCCCTTCTCCTGGAACCTGGGTAAATAGGGAATGGTTGGCAAATAGAGTTCAGAGGAAGTGATACTATATGATTTCTAAGGCTAACTCATAAAAGTTAGTAGACTTCCTGCCTGATTCCCTTCAGACACTTGCATTAGAGCCTGGAGCCACCAGGGGAGAAGTCTGACAGCCAAGAGTTAGCATTAACTGCTGTCTGTGCAAATGAAGGTGCTTCCAGACATTACTTGCTCCTGCCTCCAGTCCATAAATTCCCGCCTCCAAGTCCTCAAGCTGCTCCCAGTCTGGAGGCTTCCCAGCTGAACTGCTAGACACTGTACAGCTAAAGAAGTTATCATCACAGAGCTCAGTTCAAATTCCTGAACCACAGAGTCTACAGCATACTAACATGGTTATTTGACGACTCCAAGCTTTGGAACAGAACATGAAGCTTGGCCAGAAAGCTTGTAAGAAACTGGTGTCTGAGCAAGGATTATAGAATGTGACAGTTCTGGCTCTGTCACTTAATCATCCCTATCATTCAATTGAAACTTGCATGACTTTGGGTAGTTCAGTCCTCATATCTCAGCAACCAGTTTTATTTTATGTAGAAAAAAAGGAAAAAAGTTTATCTCAAGATTGTGGTGAAGATTAAAAGAGGCAATATTTAAGAAGGTGCCTAGCACAATACCTGTCCTGAGAATAATTGTTGCTATTTTCTTTGGGGTTGTTATTGTTCTAATTAAATATCAAAAATACCTAAGATATGTCGGTGGAGATCGAAGGTATTGACTCTTATAACACTTACAATCAATAGAAAGCATCCAGATCATGTCAAACAGATTTCCTAACAGAAAAGAGAACTCCAGAATTTTTTCTTTCCAAATTGTTTGTTATATAGATTATATATTTTATTGAAATATTTATTCCAGATCAGTAAACCCAACAGCTACCCATATAAGGATTCTTTTTCAAATTATTTTTTAAAATCTCTGGACACTCATGTGATAATAGTATTTTAGAAAAAAAAAATCCATGTTGTTAGGTGCATTTGAGTCGGGTCCCACTCATTATGACCCTCATAGGGTTTTCAGTGGCTGATTGTTTGAAGATTGCTTGGGGAGTGAATTGCCATGTCCTTCTCCTGAATATATGTATGTGTATATATATAATATATATATGTAAATATATATAAATATATATAAATATACATATATATAATATATGTATATAAATATACATATATTTTTATATGTATATTTTATATGTATATATATATATATATATATATTTATCAGTGAATATCTGTCATAGAAACTGCAGATAATGCTCTGTAAAAACAAAGATCCAAGCTTCTATTAGAACAAGCACCTTTACTACTCAGTAAACCTAAAATCTAGGAATTCTTTAGAACAAATCAATGTCTCTTTCTAATTCTCCATATCTAGACTTTCTAAAAGTGATGCTTCACAAGCACAAACAATTATACATATTCTTTGTAATTTTCTCAGGCTCTTCCAATTTAGGTGAAGGGGAATATTTCTTTTAATCCTTTTTCTTTCTTTTTCTTCCTTTCTTTCTTTGTCTTTCCTTCCTTTCTTCTTTCCTTCCTTCCTTCCCTCCTTCCTTCCTTCCTTCCTTCCTTCCTTCCTTCTTTCTTCCATTCTTTCTTTCATTTTTGTTTGTGTCTTTAATTCTGTCTTAACAGGGTCTTACTATGTAGCCCCAGCTGGATTGGAATTCCTTACATAAATCAGGCTGGCCTCAAACTTGTGGAGATCCTCCTAACTAGCAGTGATCCTACTGCCTTTGCATCCTTGGTGTTGGGATTAGGTATGTGCCCACATACCTAATGTGGAATATCAGGTATTAGAATGGAAATATTCCACATACCTAATGTGGAATATTAGGAATATTAGAATGGAAATATTTCTGATAAGCTCTATATGAATCATTATCAGTACTCCTGTAAGAGAAGCTGATGTGATTATTTGTGAGGCATCTGGAAGAAAGACATGCTAAATGATCCTTTTAGGAATCCAGATGGTCTCCAATGTAACTAAGATAATGACATTTAAGTACTTTCAATGCTGATTTTTGTTTTAACAACTTCAAGTCATGCATAGGTAAAATCCCATCAGATTCCAGAAGCTAAGGAGGGTTGGACCTGATTAGTACTTGGATGGGAGAGCAGCTGGGAACACCAGGTGCAGTAGGCTTGGGAGGAGGAGCTGGCAACCCACTCCCAAAAAACAATCAGCCATTGAAAACCCTATGAATAGCAGAGAAGCACTGACAGTACTGCTTCACCTGTTGTAGGTAGGGCTGCTCTGAGTTGGACACTGACTCAATGGCACTAACAACAACAATAAAATATATAGATATTAACAAATTTTCAAAGCAGCCATTAAAAAAGCAATTTGAATCCTTGGCACATACCTTTAATTTCAGCAAATCAGGAGGCTGAGGCAGGAGGATTACAAGTTTAAGGCCAAAAGTAACCTGTGCAACTTAGTGAGATCCTATCTCATAATAAAAATTTTTTAAAGAGGGGCTGAGGTCAGAACACTTGCCTACCATAGGTGAGACCCTGGGTGCTGCCAAAAAAGG
Source organism: Pedetes capensis (assembly GCA_007922755.1). Taxonomy (NCBI): domain Eukaryota; kingdom Metazoa; phylum Chordata; class Mammalia; order Rodentia; family Pedetidae; genus Pedetes; species Pedetes capensis. Next base: position 13,214 of record VMDO01038344.1, read on the forward strand.
AAAAAAAAGTAATTTGAATGAATTCAGATGATTCAAGGTGAAAATAATTAGAAAAAACAGTCTTGTTATGTATGAAAATAAGGTTTAAAAGTGTTTTTTTGTTCTTGTGACATTACAGTTAGTACAGGTCTCACTGAGACTTTTCAAAAATGACCTGGAGGAAGGATTGTTTTTTTCATTTTAAAAATCTCCCAGAGTAGAGCTGGGTGGCCCACACCTATAATCCCAGCAACTTGGCTGGGAGTCAGAGGCAGGAGGATCTCACATTCGAGACCAGAGGCAGTCTTTGTAATTTAGCAAGATTCTCTCTCAAAAAGTAAAAAAAAAAAAAAAAAAAAAAAAAAAAAAAAAAAAA
>VMDO01038345.1:0-13560 GCA_007922755.1 Pedetes capensis
CTCTCTCCAATATATATTAGGTCATCCAGTAATGCGGATTTTTATTTTTATCCATCTTCTTTTCAGAGAACACTGAGTAGAAAATTTTTCGCCATTTATTCTGATATATCTAATGTCATTTCAGTATTATTTGTGAGCCTCCTAGTGAATGTGTCTCAACATTTAAAATATTTAGATATCTGATCATAAAGTGTAAGAGAGAAGGATGTCAATAAATCTATGCTATTTCTAAATATTTCAGTATTAATTTCAATCCTTATAAAGTCAAAATGTACCATACAGTCTGAATTTACTGTAATGACACTATCCTTTTAAAAACTCAGCACAACTTCATTCCCTGTATTACTCCTACTATTTTCTTTGTATTAGGTTTCTATTCTGCACCTCACTTCTCTGTACTCTTCTCCAATATTCCTTATGTCCTTCACAGCTTCATTTTATAAGAGACTGAACTTTCCCTCAAAGAACTTATGTGGTAGGCCTGTGGGAATATCACTCCAGACTCAAGAGCACCTATGATACTTTATCACAGGTGTAGGTATATCTACTAGACTGGGTCCTTCCCTTTTCTATGTTAGCTTCTGAGGCACTATTTTCACTCTATTTTAGGGCCTTGAGTCTGATTTTGCATCTTTAAATTTGGTGTCTTTCCCTAAAGGAATCTTAGTCACACCTCAGGTTTTCATTTTCTTTGCCTATCCTCCATTCATGGCCTTAAAGCCTTTGCATGACATTGTTTGCCTACTCCTGGGTGTTCTGTCCTGAAAATGTAATCTTAGCTCAGCTGGTAGAGCACTGCGCTGCAGTCTCTGAGGTCCCGAGTTCAATTCTCAGCACCACAAAAATGGGAGAAGGGCCTGGCAATCCACTCCCAAGGCAATCCCGAAACAGCCATTGAAAACCCTATGAGGGTCGCTATGAGTCGGATACCAACTCGACGGCACTTAACAACAACAACAACAACAACAACAACAACAAGCTGTGCTACAAGTGTGCATGTGATCCCTCTTCTCATTTTCCCTCCCCTTTCTCCACTTGCCCTCTTGGTTTCCTAGTCTGTTTTCATTCATTACATATTGGTTCACTCAAGAGTAACCTTTGTCCCTAAGTCCACAAATATAAAGCTGGAAAATGTCTGTCTAGTCTTCCTAGGGAAAGATGCATCATAAGGTCTGTGTATGTTTCCTCATACACCGTAGATTGCAGCAAGGTTAAATGGCTGAAAACAGTGAAAGAACACATTTAAGACATTTCATTGCATAAATGTAGATTTGGTAATCCAGCACCTACCACACTACTTAAAGCATTTCGGACAGGGAAGGCTTCTGAGAAAATAAATGCTATGCCAGAAGTAGCTTCACAAAAACCTTTTTTAATTCAAAAAATTGATTCCACATGCATGAAGTCAGCCTTTGCACTCAGCAGGCATTATAGAGCTAATAATGTTAATTAGACCCATGCCATATTTTTTAAGGAAAGAGTAAAATGGACAAAACTGAATTTTTTAAGAGGGAATTATTTCCAGTGGTCTGTCTGAACATTATTATTAACTAAGAAATAAAACAAGAAAAAAGACCATTTTAATTGTGGTGTTTAGCACTCTATTAATAGGGGATCAAACTCCATATGAATCAGGATAGTATAAAATGAGCACTTATGTGAAAGTGGGAGAGCCATCCATTCTCAGTACAGAGGCTTGGATTTATTTCAAAGCATCCCAAACCTGAATGAGCATTATGGCCATTTAGATAATACTTTTTATTTTTATTTTTTTCTTTTTCCCTTTATTGATAAATGTTGATGGGGTACAGAGTAGTACAGCATTTGATTTTTCCATTGTGCAAACATTACATCACTTTTGGTTACACTTTCATCAACTTACACACTTTATGGAAACTTTTGAATAATATTTAGTAAAACTCATATGCATTTATGGGTTATATTCCCCTATTTTTCTCATGTACTCATGAAGTTGCATCATTTACATTGAGATTATCCTCTCTCCCTTTATCCCTTTACATTGTTTTCCTTCCCCTTCCCACCTTCCACAACCTTCACTTCCCTTTACTAGTCCACTCCCTCCTTCTTTCTACTCTACTTATATTTTCCCTTCTTATTGCTATTAGGTACCGTCGAGTTGGGTTCAACTCATAGTGACTCTATATATAACAGCAAGAAACATTTCCTGACACTATGCCATTCCCAGCACTATGTCAGCACTTCTCTGCTACTCATAGGGTTTTCATTAACGGATTGTTTAGGGAGTGGGTTGCCAGGTCCTTCTCCCTAGCCTGCAACACCTAGTATTCCCAGGTGGTCTCCCATCCAAGGATAAGCCAGGCTTAGCTTCCAAGACCTGGCAGGATCAGATGCCAGAATGCTATAGCTGCAGATGTTTTCCCTTCTGTTGTTGTTGTTAGGTGCCGTCGAGTCAGTATCCGACTCATGTTGTTGTTGTTGTTGTTAGGTGCCGTCGAGTCGGTATCCGACTCATAGCGACCCTCTGTGCAACAGGGGAAACACTATTATCAGTGTTTCTCTGCTGTTCATAGGGTTTTCGATGGCAGATTGATTTTTGGGAGGGGGTTGCCAGGTCCTTCTCCCATTTTTTGCGGTGCTGGAAATTGAACTCGGGACCTCAGAGACTGCAGCGCAGTGCTCTACCAACTGAGCTAAATCCCAGCCCTTTCCCTTCTGAGCTAAGTTTAATTGTTCATTTTTATATATCTACTTATGTATAGGTTTTTTTGTCTTTAAATAAGATTCAGCTTCCACATGAGTGAGAACATAAGGTATTTCTCCTTTTGAGCCTGTGTTCATTCAGTTAAGATGATAATCTCCAGTTCCATCCATTTTGCTGCAAAGGACATTATTTCATTCTTTTTATTGCTGAGTAATATTCAGTTGTGTATATGTACTATAATTTTTAATCCATTCTTCTGTTGATGAGCATCTTGATTGGTTCCATATCCTTGCTATTGCGAAGTATGCTGCATTAAGTAAGGACATACAGGCGTCTCTGTGGTATGATGACTTATCTCCCTTTGGGTATATTCTCAGGAGTGGTCGTGGCTGGGTCATATGGCAGTTCCATTCTTAGTTTTCTGAGTTATCTCAATATTGATTTCCAAAGTGGTTGAACTAATATACAGTCCCTCAATCAGTGTAAAACAGTTTCTTTTTCTCTGCATTCTCACCAGGATTTGTTATTATTTGTTTTGTTGATCTTGGCCATTCTTACTGGAGTTAGATGGAATCTCAGAATTGTTTTGATTTGCATTTCCCTAATGGCTAGGGATATTGAGCATTTTTTTTCATGTGTTTCTTAGCCATATGAACTTCCTTATTTGAGAACTATGTGTTCTTTTCCTTTGCCCACTTGTGGATTGGGTTATTTGTTGTCTTGGGATTTGCTTTCTTGAGATCTTTGTAAATTCTAGAAATTAATCTCCTGTCAGATGTATAAGATGCAAAGATTTTTCTCCCATTCTCTGGGCTCTTCCTTAACTCTGCTGATTGTTTCCTTTGCTGTACAGAAGCTTTTGAATTTCATGTAATCCAATTTGTCAATTCTTGGTGCCATTTCCTGGGCAATTGGAGTCTTCTTATGGAAATACTTTCCTATGCCTATGTGTTAGAGCATGTTTTCTATCTTTTCTTCTAGTAGTTTTAAGGTTTCTGGTTTTATGTTGAGGTCTCTTATCCATTTCTACTTGGCTGTTGTGCAAATTGAGACATATGGGTCTATTTTTAATTTTTCTGCAGATGGATATCCAGTTTTCCTGGCACTATTTGTTGAAGAGGCTATCTTTTCTCCATTGAGCATTCTTAGCCCCTTTGTCAAAGATCAGGTGGCTGTAGTTGGATGGGTGTATTTCTGAATCTTCAATTCTGTTCCATAGATCTTCAAGCCTATTTCTGTGCCAGAACCAAGCTGTTTTTGCTACTGTAGCCCTTTAGTGTAGTTTAAAGTCAGATATTGTGATTGCACTTGCACTAGTTTTGCAGCTTAAGATTGTTTGGGTTATACGTGGTCTTCTGTGTTTCCATTTTAGATAATGCTTTTTAAATGTCTGCTATTTTAACCAAAGATTCTTTAAAATGTAAGACAGCAAGTGGACTAATAAACAATAAATAAAGCCATTAGAAATTATGTGCTTTTTTTAGTGGCTATATATTTTTATAGTCCCAGCCTATTACATTAGCTTTGTACCCTTGACAAGGAGTTTTATAATTTGTAACTTGTGAAATAACTGTTCTTCCCAGAAAGAGAGCCATGACTAGTGTTTAACTACTTATATAGCCAGCTTATTCTGGATCCCTGGTGTCACCTTAGCAAGTTTAGTGAGAAAGATAGACTTTCTAAAGGGCCTAGTTCACAGCTGTGTTCTTATTCTTTTCTATCCTTCACGCCTTAAGTGTTTTGTTCTGTTTTGTTTTAAAAGTATGTGTCTCTATGTATGTACATTTAAGTGAATATTCAGCAAATGGTGTCACTTATGTAAGAAAATGTTTGAACCTAGTCCCAGCAATCCCAGAGCTCAATATGTTATAGGGAGTTGGTGTGAGAATGCAACTATTATATATTCTCTTTCTTTAATCATCATTTAAAAATGTATGATTTTGATGGATAAATAGAAAGTTCTCTTCTGTTTCTTTATACAGTGGATTTTTACTTTTATCTATGTGATATAAGCACATAGGTTTTATTTCTATTTTGGTGTCATCATTGTTATTTTCTGCAGTGCTAGGGATGGGACCCAGGGTCTCACGCATTCTAGGCAGGTGCTCTACCACTGAACTACACCCACAGCCCAGCAAATAGGTTTTAAAAGTCAAATCATATTCCTTCTAGCAACAATAAAAAAGCAGTTCTGTCTTAATTCATTCCAACTTCACCAGTCTATTATCTGAAGCAACACTTTAAGTGTTTTTTCTGTTTCTTTTGTAACTAACATATATTTATATTACTGTTTCTTGATTTTATAGTTTTAAATATCAATTGTTGCCTTACTGGTATGAAAGAGGTAGCCCTTTCATGTTGCTCCCGCCCTCCTTCCTGACTCTCCTTACTTCCTCTTCCCAATTTTTAAAATATTATTCATGTTTGAGTCATTGGTATAAATGAGATTATTTTTCTTGTATAATTTATTGCTCTAGATGGAGTAAATAGTTGCCTTAGTTCTTCAATTGCTTAACTTTTTATGTATTGCAATTTATCCTTAGACTATCCCACAGAACTGTATAATTTTTCTCAGTACATTCAACTCCATCAGATAATTGGTCACATCAGTTGATTTTCTTGATATTAGAGGGCTCCTTCCCTGTGAGCAATTCATTTGTTTCATTATAAACTGATTGTTACGTCCTGGCCTCCTGGGCTCTTATCAGGGGATTTTCTTTGCCTTTCATCTGTACTTGAGTCCCTGTTTCTTGGGTTTCCTGTATTGTTTGTTTTCCTTTTGCATTTTGGAAGAGTATGCCCTCCAGTAACTTCCCAAGAACAAGTACATCTTTTGAGATACTTGAAAATGTCTGTTATGGGAGATGGATGTGGCAGCCCACTCCCAAAGCAACCCCAAAACAATCAGCCATTGAAAACCCTATGAATAGCACAGAAGCACTAACATAGTTCTAGGCATGGTACAATGTCTGAAAGCATTTCATCTGTTGCACATAGGGTTACTATGAGTTGGACCCAGCTCATCAGTGCCTAACAACAACAATTTGATTGATAGCTTGGCTAGGTATAGAATTCTAGGTCAAAAATAAGCTTGCAGAATTTGGATAAAGTACAGCACATGGATAAAAACTTATGCTGTGCAACTAGACTACTTGGGTTCATGTCACACTTAACCTACTGTGTGACATGGGCATGTCACATACCTCTCTGTGCCTAAGTTTCCTCATCTAAGAACAAGGCATCACATCTTACCTATCTCTAGAATTACTAGAAGTATTAAATAAATAACATATGTAAAGTACTTAGAATAGTGCCTTTCCTCTCCTTTTTGAAAGCTTTAATGATAGTCCTATACCCTGAAATTTCTCAGTGTTGTGCCTTACTGTGGACCTTTTTAACCCTTTGACTACCAATTTCACATCAAAACATATGATAAGTATTTTATTTCCAGAAACTCCTCAACATAATGAAGAAAACAAGAACATGATTAGCAAAATAATTGAAATGCATAATGAGTTTGTAAAATACCTTTTCCCATCACTTTCTTGATTTTTTTTTGTCAAATTCATACTCACTTTTTGCAGTACTTGGAGGTTGAACCCAGGGCCTTGCACATACTTTGTGAGTGCTCTGCCACTGGGCTATACCCCCAGCTTAATTTTAAAACTTCTTATCTTGAAACAGGGTCTCTCTAAGTTACTCAGGCTGCCTATGTCCTTGAATCTGCAATCCTCCTGCCTTTGCCTCCAGAGTTGCTGGGAATATAGGCATGAGCCACCATGCCTGGCTACACTCACTTTTTGACATGTGTGTCCCCATAGCAGTCAGAAGGTTAAAAGTCATTAGGCTAGGTTCTTGAAAAACTTTATATATCTGAAAACTCATTGTTCTTCAGTTCAGATAAAGAATTTTATATTTCTTAGATAACTTTTGTTCCTACAATTTTTCTTTTCTTCCTATCTGGTTGCTATTATTTAAATAATATCATGGCTTATAAGATTAGCCACCATCTCTAACCTTTTCTTTCCTATTCCCATTTCTTTATATTTTTGTTCTACTCCAAGATATTTCTTCAACTTGATCTTCTAACTCTTCTTTTTTAATCTCCTATTTTTACTCTCATTTCTCATTTCCAAGAGTTTTTCTGTTTCATTTTTAAATTATTAGTATAGTATAGTTTCATACTCTTGTTTTATGTCATCTTATCTATTATGCTAGACAGTTTGTTCATCACGGTGACAGAATACCTGAGTAAAACATCTTAAGGGAAGGAAGATTTATTTTGGCACATGGTCTCAGAGGTTTCAGTTCATCATGGTGGAGAGGGCATGACAGAGCAGAATAGCTTACATTAATGCATGCAGGAAGAAGAGAGAGAGAATGCCTGCACTAGCCTGGTTCCTTCTCTTCTCCTTTTCATTCTGTCCAGGCCCTCAGCCTATAGGATGGTTCTACCCACATTCAGAGCAGGTCTTCCCCCCTTAGTCAATCTTTTCTGGAAATACCCTCACAGACATACCCAGAAGTGTGCTTTACTAATATCCAGGATGCTTCTCAGTCCTGAGCTAGGACCTGAGCTATGAGTCTGGTATTCAAAGTCTCCAAAAAGCAGTGAAGGGATAATTCCCTTGGCCAAGGATATCTAGGGTCAGATTGTTCCTATAAAATTTCAGCCAATCCTACTATTGTCTGCTCCACCAGTACCACTACTTCTAAAATGCCTAGTGCTTCCTATTCCTGAACCTTCTTTGGGAATATTTTCATAGACATATCAGTTGACTTCTTACTGGCTTGCCTTGTTGCAAGTTGGGTGTGTTAGTTCAGGTTCTCCAAAAAGCACCTGTCAAGGGAGGATTAGATGCACATGATATTTATTAGGAAGCTACCTGTGAGTAAAAACAAATAGGTAAGGAGCCTGAGGGGGGCTGAGAGAGCCATTACAGGTTATATAGGTCTGACTCCTTTGGAGGTGAAAGGGAAGAAATAGAAGATTGGGTAAGGAAATTCTTAGAGTAAGCTGCAGATTCAAGGAAGTTTTGACCTCCCAATACCTATTGGAAGTTCTTGGGCCAAAGTTGACCATGAGAGTCCTGTATCTAACAGGAATTGAGCTTGCTTTAGTATTTCTGCTACTCTTGATCACTAGGTGATTGTAGTTCTATAGTAAGCATTGTTTTCATGGGAATGCAGTGATGGATTCTGAGTGCTGCACCTAGGTTGTCAGTCCATTGCACTCCCTATGGTCAGAGATAGAGAGGCACAACTTAACAGTGGCCACATTTGGATTTCAGCTTTCTCTGATCTACTCACTTTCCATTTACATTCTACCATCTCAAGATTTTGTTTACCTATCCAATATACTCCTGCCTCTGATTTCATTCTCTTTGTCTTTGTAGGTCTGTGCCTTTTTAATGCCTTTACTGAAATATTAGTTGGACTTAAAGAGGCAGCAGAGGAATGCATGCATTTAGGATATTGTTTAAATGGAATTATTGACTCACTTACTCATGCAGTTCAATTATGATTTCCTGAAGTATATGTATTATATATTATATTATATGGATCTCTAGTTATCCCATCCTATAATATAGTCCTATCTGGTCACATAAAGATTCATATTTGGAACTTTCTAGAAGCAGCAAAAGCTAAGGATAAAGACATAAGCAGGGCCAGTTCACTGTGCAGAATTATGGAGGAGGACAATGAGGATGGTGTTTATTAAAAACACTGATTTATCCTTGCCCTTTCCTGAGTGAATCTAATCTAATATGTATTCATTGTAGGCCAGGAGTCTTGTTTTAAAATAAGTACTATAGTGATTCTGAGAAACTCCAAATAGATCAATAAGCCATGTGTAAGGGAAATAAGGTGTGAGTATAGGTAGGGAGCCTGCAGCCCTACCACTGTGGCATCGGATCCTGTCAAATCTCGGAAGCTAAGCAGGGTCAAGCCTGGTTAGCACTTGAATGGGAGAGTGCCTGGGAATACCAGGTGTTGTAGGCTTAGGAGAATGACCCAGCAATCCACTCCCAAAAAACAATCTACCATTGAAAACCCTATGAATAGCAGAGAAACACTGACAATACTGTTTCACCTGTTGTATGTAGGGTCGCTATGAGTCAGACACCAACTCGATGGGACCTAACAACAACAAACAACAACATAGGTAGGGGAAACAATAGTGAAACATGATTCAATTTTCATTTTAGAAATAAATCGTTGACTGTAGTATGGGGACAAAATTTGAGAGCTTTTGCAATAATCTTTACAAGATAAATGATGTCCTCAACTAAATCCTAAGTGGCAATAAGAATGGGCAGAGAGAAACAGATTCATAAAGTCTTTAGGACTAGAGTCAGAATGCCTGATTAATATTTTAATGTCTTCTACATGAGAGACTTGTCTATTTATCCCCATTTATTTATTCAATCTTTATATGAGTATATTTTTAGCTCTCTTTTCTCTCCTGGCACTCCCATTATGCCTTTGTTGGTGTACTTAATGATGTCCCACATTTCTCTAAGGCTCCATGTATTTTTTCTTCATTCTACTTTCTCTATATTCTTCATATTGCATAATCTCTGTCAATATATTTTCAAGTTTGCTAATTCTTCTTCAGTTTAAATCTGTTTCCTATTTGGTAAGATATTGTTGTCACACCTTTAATTCTTTAAACATGATTTTCTTTAGTTCTATGAAGTTTATAACATCTACTTTGAAGTCTTTTCTGCTAATTTCAATTTCTGGGCCCCCTCAAAGGCCGTTTCTATTGTCTGCTTCTTTTTTCTTGTGTAAAGCTCACAATTCCAAGTTTATGCCTGGCTTCTAACTTCTTATCATAGCAATTGTGGATACTGACACACTTCTTCCACTCCAGGGTTTGGTGGTCTGGTTTGCTTGTTTGTGTAGTGATTTGCTGCTCTAGTTCAGCACAACTTCTGATGTTCCTCTTTGGAGAGAGCATCTTTGGGCAGGTGCACAACCTTCCTGACCCTCAGGAATGACTGTAGCTTTAGCTAGGCTCTGTTTGACTATCACTTCCCCTGATCTCCCCCATTAAAATGTTCTACCTCTATTGATGTTTCACTGCAGTAATTGCTAGTTGATTGCTTTATTGTTTCTGACAATGCCCTGTGGTATAAATTGCTCCATAGTCTAATCCAATTAACATCATATCTCTTGTCAGGGACAGAGTATGCTAGTTTGTGAAGCTTCCTAAATCCTGCCATAAGCAGAATCTCATCACTATAGAGCAGTAGCTGGGGAAAAGAGGAACTCACTCCTCACTGGCTATTCTACCCAGATCCTCCTTATGGAGCATGGGCTTTATGTTGTAGGGGAGGATGTAGCACCAACTGATGCCCTCTACCCTGTCCCCAGCTCTCCTATCAGTGTGGATATCTCATAGCCTAAAACCAGGGAGCACAACATCTGCCAGTGTTCACCATGTGCTGAATGTACATGGAATGGTCCTTCTGCCCTGGGAAGCTGAAGGAGATGGGAGCTGCCACTGAGCTACAAAGCTCATCTGTTTATTGCTTTTGCAACTCAGAGATGTGTGGGAAAAGAGGACTGTACTCTACCAGCTTCCTCACTAAAATCCTCTGTGTTTAGTTGGAGTTGAGGGTAGGGGAATGGGTGTTGCCATTGGCTTCTGTCGCCTACTGAATATAGACCTTCCACAGCATAGAACTGTGGAAAATGAGATCTACCAGTGTTTACCAGCTGCCAAATCCACCCTGAATAGCTCCTCTACCTCAAGAGGCTGACCTGTCATTGAGCTACTGAGCCTCTTAGTACAGTTCTCTCTGCAAGACAGAGCTTTGGGGGAATGAGTGCATTCCCTATAGAGTCCTCTCTCCATTGCCACAGTTTCCCATTGTTCTTACCAAGTTTTTATAGATTTTATTGAATAAACGTTTCTCAATTTGTTGTAAGTCCTTTGATCAATCTCCACAAACTTTGAATGGTTGTGTTTTGTCAATTTGGCCAGCTAAGTACAGTCAGCCTTCTGTATCTTCAGGTTCCACATCCAAAGATTCAATCAATCATGGGTCCAAAATATTTGAGAAAAATATGGCTTCTATACTGAACACATACAGACTTGGTTTCCTTGTCATTATTCCCTAAACAATACAGTGTAACTATTTACATAATGTATATATAATGTAGTGAATATTCTGAGTCATCTAGAGATGATTTAGGGCATAACTTACATGAAATACTACACTATTTTTTATATAAGAGACTTGAGCATGTACAGATTTTGATATCCACAAGGGGTTCTGGAACCAATCTCCCTCAGATACCATGTGTATCCAGGAGAGAGGTTTCTTTGAGCTCCTCACAGAGCCATTCCAGAGCCCCACCTAGTCATTGTATTTTAGTCATTGTGTCTTAATAAGAAACTATTTTTTTCAAAAAATATAATCAGGTGACTTGAATTGAAGAAACTAAGGTTTTTTAATGATATTTTGATTTCATTGCTGAAATTTGTTCCAATTGAGCTTTAACCAAGAGTTCATGGTTCTGTTTTTTAAAAATAACATGCAGAAATAGCTTACCTATAAGGTTTATCTTCAGGGTTGAGCAATTGTAGACCTAAGAAGCATTAAAGCAGGGAGTTAAGAGTGTAGATTCTGGGGCCAGATTGCCTGAGTTCAAATCTTTGCTCTAAAACTTATTAGTTCAGTGAGTGAAATACTGAACACCTCTCTACCTCAGCTTTTTCTTATGTAATATATGTATTGTCTGCCTCTTCAGGTTGTTGTGAAGGTTAAATGAGCCAACATATTTAAAATAGAGCCTGAATCATAGTAAACACCCAGTAAATGTTAGATAATGGCTATTTTTAAATATGTTTTAAGCAAATAATCATCTCATCTGTGTATTATATTATTGAAACTAATAATATTGTCTATAGCCATAGATCTTAGTGATAGTCTAGTTGGCTAACAAGGTATGATATGACCTTTAGTTCCCTCTAGTGGAAGAAAATCAAATGTACTCTTTTTATAAACCTGCTTCTTTTAGAATTGTAATCATTCAACTTAATGAAATTACTTCTGGGTAGTTAACCAAAGATGAGATGCATATACATAAATAAATTTAAGAAATGGTTAAAATTTGCATGAAACTTTAAATCTTAAGTATTCTTTCAAGGAACAACCTTTTTAGGAGCCATGTGATTTATAATATTAAATTATGTAATATATAAACTATAAAATGACATAGAAATCTTAGGCATACATTACTCTTGTTTAAAGCCAGTGCATTCAGTAGTGGTAGTACCTTGAAGTTCTCCATTTGAAGTCATGGTAACAAAATATACAGAATAACATTCATACCACAATGCTGCATGTAAATGGCATTTCTTGGTATTTGCTGGAAAGTCTAATCAGTGTTAATATGCCACTGAGAGTAGATTGCCTCAAAGTCTAGACCATTTTAGCATCCTCTTCCACATAGGGTATATGGTATAGGGTATGCTGGATTGGGAATCAAAAATCTGGGTTCATCTTGCACTCATGCTATGAATTAGCCATATAATTTTGGGCATATCACCTGCTTACTTAAGGCCACATTTTCCTTCTGAGTAAAATGTGAAGATAGAGAGGAGTGTGTAATGATGGCTCAATTACTGTCATATCTGTTTCTAACATTTTCTGATACTGTGAGATATAAACTTTGATATGACAAAGAGGATAGACTGAATGGGTTCTTTGTGTTTGGTGCTGCCTTCCAACAGGATTGGTAGGAAGGTAAATCACCAGCAGCAGGATAAATTAGAAAAATGCTGAAATCCTGAGGCATGTAAGGGGAGTGCTGCTAGATTGCCTACCTTGGCTGGACAACCTAGCAGCAAAGTGGGAGTGGGATTTTGATAAATGAGTGGGGTTTATCAGGCAAAGACATGAAATGTCAACATTTTTAGAGCACATGGGGATGGGGTCAGGGAGGATGAAGGAAGAAGCAGCTGGAAAAGAGCATAGATATGTGGAAATCAGAAAGAAAAACGAAACCCAAATTAGCTAGATTCTGATTCCGATTTTCTGCCATTGAAAACCCTATGAATAGCAGTGAAGCACTAATAGTGTTTTGCCTGTTGTATGTAGGGTCACTATGAGTCAGATACCAACTCTACAGCACCTAACAACAACAATAGCAACAATTCCAATTATGCTGCTAAGTAATTCTGCAGATCCTAGATAATTTGTTGGATTTAAAGTCACTTTTGGGAAGTTTTCAAAGCCATACTGATGGACTATAATATGTTGGTATCTAAAATGGAGCACAGTGAAGGTTTTGGGGGTAATATGCTAATACTGCTTTAGATAACACTTTAATGAACAGAATGAAGAGAAGAAACTGAAGGCAAAGGAATCCGTTAGAAGATCTTCGCAGTTCAGAGAAAACAATAGAGTAAAAAGCCCACAGAATGGGAGAAAAATCTTTGAATCTTACACATCTGACAGAGGATTAATTTCTAGGATACACAAAGAACTCAAAAAAAATAAACACCAAAGCAACAAATAATCCAATAAGTGAGTAGGCAATAGAACTGAACAGATAGTTCTCAAAAAAAGAAATATAAACGGCCAATGAACACATGAAAAAAGGCTCAGTATCCCTAGCCATCAGGGAAATGCAAATCAAAACAACACTGAGATTCCATTTTACTCCAGAAAGAATGGCCAAGATTAATAAAACAAACAACAAATGCTGGCAAGGATGCAGAGAAAAAGGAATCTTTTCTACTGCTTATGGGACTGGAAATTAGTTCAGCCACTGTGGAAATCAGTGTGGAGATACCTTAGTAAACTAAAAATAGAACTATCATATGATCGTACCAAAACACTTCTAGGAATATACTCAAA
>VMDO01038346.1:0-13559 GCA_007922755.1 Pedetes capensis
CAACTAACCCTGTCATCAGCAATATGTAGACTACTCCCTAATGTGCTGTTAAAATGGACCTCAGGATGTGGCAAAATGCTGCATTCTTAGGTGACATCAGATGAGGCTAGATTTGACCCCATGGAAGGTCATATCTGAGGATTACATACACCCTTCTTGTCTCATGGAAAGAAAACAAGTGTTTCCCCTTCAAAAACCTCACCATGGCCCTTGCCCCAAGGAGCATTAACAGCTCATGGCCAGAAAATGGAAATCACCATTCCTCTCCCTTTCCTGAAGATATGAAGAGGAATAAAGCATAAATAACATAGCATACCTGCAACCGGAGAGGGAAATTGAATTAAAACCCACACAGTAGTCTTGTTTAAAACTTTGCACCTCACCTCCAAATCTCTGGATCACTGTCACACAAAGGTGTGAACCTCCTTCTCTCTCAGTGCCTCCCAGGGAAAATCAACTAAGATGAATGATCTTTTGCATTATATTTAATGATACTTGCACATCACTCAGGGAATTCCTTCCAGATACCTGTTAATGTTGTTGTTGTTGTTGTAGGAGCAGTCGAGCCATTATCTGACACAGTATTGACCCTCATAGGGTTTTCAATGGCTGACTGTTTCAGAATTGCCTTGGGAGTGGATTGGCAGGTCCTTCTCCCATATTTGTGTTGCTAGGAATTGAACTCGGGACCTCAGAGACTACAGCGCAGCGATCTACCAACTGAGCTAAATCCCAGCCCCACCTATTAATGGTAAGGTAAAATATATCTATCTGATATAATTTGGCACAGAGCTCATAACCAGATGAAAAAAGTTTAGCTTTGATGCACACTAGATTAAATGATAACAGATGTGGATAAACAAAAATGGCATATCATCACTACTGTGATGGTATTGGTCAGAAAACTAAAACTTACCAGAAACTATGATGTGAAACTACTCATGAATAACTATGTACTTTATGCAAGTTCAATCCACATATGTAAACTCTGCTCTGCCGCCTTTAATATAGTTAAATGTTTAATTTTAACTTACAATGTAGGAGAGCAAGAATCTTCTAATTCTTCTATTTCTATATATTTCTGAGTTGTGTTGTCTAATAAAAGTCATTCTGTCACAATATGCATTCTCCTACGCATTCCTCACACAGAGACAAGGGAATGCTCAGTATAAACCCAAAGGGATTTGTGCACTTACTCAGTGACACCTGGGAACCCACAGGCATCCCTAGTAGGAATTCATTATGAACAAATTCCCAGGTTCAGATGTCACCATTGTAACATTTGGATGATTTAGGTCAAGAATTTATGTTGAGAGTTTATCCTGACTAAAAGAGCCTGAAGATGTCAGCATAGAAATAAATCCCTGTTCTATTGGGGAAAATCCTTTAGAATTAACCTTAACTACCAGAATAAGGAGAGAAGGACCAGGCAATCCATTCTCAAAATTAATCGGCCATTGAAAACCCTATGAATAGCAGAGAAACACTGACAATAATGTCGTGTGTGTAGTGTTGTTATGAGTCAGACCCTGACTAGACAGCACCTAGCAACAACAACTAGAATAAGAAAAGGAAAAAGGTCATTTGAGAGGAACTCATTAGGCAAAAACACCAGACATAGAGAAGTGAAGAGTTTCAGGTTCTAAATGGAGAGAATTCAGGAGTAAAACCAGACAGGGTCACTCACCCGCGATGAACTTCCTAAAGAACCAGCCATTTCTTCTTTTACTTTCTTGTTCCTAGAGTTTCCCTCTCAGGCAAGTTCACCTTAGCAAATCACAGCTTTCTTTTAAGAATGTTCCCTGAAGTCATCAGCAAACTCCTTTCTCCTGCTACAGCCACACCCACAGCCAAAAATACTTCAGGGTATAGAAAGGGCCTCACTCCCTTCCCAGACACAGCAGAGGTTCAGGAAAATGAATACTAATACAGACCAAAAGGCAGTTTCTGTTTATTGCCTTCAGGTGCCTCCACTGTTCGCAAAATTAAGAATATCTGTAACAAGAATGGAAGTGTGGATTGTAGGGAATGTTTCCCTGGGTGTGAGAGTCATTGCTCTACCTCAAAAGAACACCAGTCGCTGGATTTCATTTGAAGTTTGCGCATAGGAACCCCATCTTTGTTTTCAATTTCTCACAGTAAGAATTGAAGGCATTTTTTCTATTTTTCAAGTAGATTAAGATGGTCATTGACAACATTGAAATTATCAAGGAAAGGACTCTCTTTTCCTACTCATCCTCAGAAAAGCCCTAAATTAATGTATAAAACTTCTGTCATAGGTCTTGAGTATAATTTCAGTGACACAATTAGTGAATGCTGGAGAATCATGGACCGTGGCCAGAGGCAGATTTTGCAACGTTTTGTAACCTTGCGTAAATTTAAAAAGGAATGGGGTATCACTGTTTTAGCAATTGCCAAGCGTGCATGGTGTCCCTGGTTCAGCACCCTCAATACTGCAAAAAGAGAAAGAGAGAAAGAAATAGAGGAAGAAACATATTAGTAATAACTTACTCAAAACTTTTTTATTATCACATATGTCTTTGTTTCTTTTGATTTTTGCTTTATAATACATTATGCAAGCCTGCAGCCTAGCCCTGTAGCATCAGATCCTTTCAGATCTCAGAAACTAAGCAGGGTTGGCCTGGTTTGAAATTGGATGGGAGACCACCTGGGAACACCAGGTGCTGTAGGCTTGGGAGATGGACGTGGAAACCCACTCCCATCCCAATAATCAATCCAACATTGAAAACCCTATGAACAGCAGGAAAACACTGACAATAGTGTTTCTTCTGTTGTACACAGGGTTACTATGAATGGGATACTGATTCGATGGCACCTAACAAAAACAACATATATTATGGAAACAACTCAAGTTTTTCCCCATTTTGGTAATGATAACATGACCTTCTTACTTACAAACTTTCTCCTTTAGCCAAGAGACATTAGGCTGCCCACTTTCAATTCCTCTTTAAAATGTAAGACAAATACTGTAGAATTAATGTATGGGATCTTAAGGAACTGATCAGGTAAGAAATAACCAAAGTATAAACATGACTTAATTAAAACATCTCAATCTACCTCAAGCATATATATACATACACACACACATATATATACATTTTGTGTTAACCGATGTAAACACATGAATTGACAAATCACCCTGGAACATTTCCATACCCTTCCTCTAGTATCATATCTATGAAATTTGCTCTTAAAAATCAATGATAAGGAAATAGTGAATAGGGAATAGTGAACCATACATGTAACATTTGTCATTTGCAACCCCCCTCACATTGTACTGTGAAGAGTAACTGAGAATACATTTGGCATTTCTGGCAGAGTGCACCATGAAATTCTTGTGATCATACAGGACATACTCAAAAACATTGCCTTAATAAATGCGTACATGTTCTTTTAAGAAAGGTGACTTTATCAAATATCATTGCTTTGTGTAGGTTCTTGTGAATTTCATTGTTTATTCTTTTGTGGTACTTGGTGGTTGAACCCAATGTGTCTTGCATAATTTGCAAGTGGACTTCAAAGGGGCTTCACTTCAAGCCCATTTTTTTTTCTAATTTTGGGCCAGGGTCTAATTGAACAGGCTGATTTTAGCCTTGAAATGGTGATCCTCCTGTCTTCACGTCCCCTCCAATTCTTGGCAATATGTTGTTGTTTTGTTAGGTGCCATCAACTCGGTATGTGAGTCATAGCGACCCTATGTACAACAGGTGAAACACTATTCTCAGTGCTTTTCTGCTATTCATAGGGTTTTCAATGGCAGATTGATTTTTGGGAGTGGGGTGCCCGGTCCATCTCCCAAGCCTACCACACCTGGTGTTCCCAGGTGGTCTCCCATCCAAGTACTAACCAGGGCCTACCCTGCTTAGCTGCTGAGATCTGATGGGATTGGATGCAACAGGGCTACCACTGCAGGCAATATAGGTGTCAGCAATGTACCTCGTGACCATTATTTTTTCTAGTTAAATGATCCAGTTTTAGTTAAGTGTTGACAAGGGGTAAATCTTGCTGGCTTCAGGCTACACTGATGACATTTGAGATCTGCCTTCAGTTCTAACATATGCACGAGGGTCCCCTCAGCCTGAATTAGTTATGTTGTCCTCTGAACAAGTCATATGCCCTTAGCTAAAGTAGGGACTACTGATCCTTCCGGCACAGGAGGCACTTAAAAAGAGGAAGGAGAAACTGCCATTTTGGCTTATTACAGGATTTCATTTTTTCTAAACCTCAGCTGGGATAAAGGATGTTGGGGTGAAATCTGTTCTGAGTTTTTAGGTCTTTTTGATTATGGATGTGGATGTAGCAGGTAAAGGGAGTTTAATAATGCATTTAAAGACCAATTCTCCAGAGGAAGGTGTGACTTGTTAGGTTCACCTTGCCTCAGACTGAAATCTAAAGAGGAAAAAGAAGAGGTGGCTGAGTCTCAGGAAAGTTCATCCTAGTTCAGAGTTCATGTCCAATTTTCCTCCTGAATGCTGCATATTTATAATCTGAAACCATTCACTTGTCTACTTCTGATGTCCCTAATGAGTTCCTTTCAAAGGACTTTTTTCTTTTGCTTACTCTAATAATGAAAATTAAAAATAAATGTTTCTCCCCAACTGAGCAGACCATTCTTTCTATGCTGAGTTCTCTAGCTTCATTTTGTTGGGACTAAGTATCAAGAGGGGCTGGGGTTCAGCTCAGTTGGTAGAGCGCTGCTCTGCAGTCTCTGAGGTCCCGAGTTCAATTCCCAGCACCACAAAAATGGGAGAAGGAGGTTGCAACCCACACCGGAGGCAATCCCGAAACAATCAGCCATTGAAAACCCTATGAAGGTCATTATGAGTCAGACATGACTCCACGGCACCTAACAACAACAACAAACAACAAGTATCAAAAAAAAAATCCTGACCATATTATTGAAAATGTTGTGATTATGGGAGATGAACTTGGAAGATGTTGACACCCAATTCCTACTGGGGATTGATTTGGGCCCTTGGATATGACTAAGTGCATATGTAGCTAGGAGTTTTCTAGTGAGAATTCCCTTGGCTCTGTGAATAAGGCTTAGGAACCTGCATACTGAGGCACAATGACTTTCACTGGTGACCACAGCTCACAAACTTATGAACAAAACAGAAGATTTAGAAAAGGCTTGTTCCCTCAGATACAAGAGATACCTACATATTTACATACATTAGAGATGGCAGAGGATATTTTACATATAAAGCTTGAGCACTGCACAAATTTGATGTTTATTTCTGAGTAGATTCTGGGTTTTGTATAGTTTTAATTTTCTGCCAACTAATTCAGAGTGCCTGCAGCTGTACTACTGTGGCAACCAATCCCCTCAGATCTCAGAAGCTAAGCAGAGTTGGGTCAGGTTCATACTTGGATAGGAGACTATCTGGGAATACAAGGTGCTATAGGCTTGGGAGAAGGACTCAGCAACACACTCCCTCTCCCCCCCAAATAGAACAATGTTGTTGTTGTTGTTAGGTGCTGTTGAGTCGGTATCCGACTCATAGCCACCCTCTGTACAACAAGGGAAACACTATTGTCAGTGCTTCTCTGCTGTTCATAGGGTTTTCAATGGCAGACTGATTTTTGGGAGGGGGTTGCCAGGTCCTTCTCCAAAACCTACAGCTTCTGGTGTTCCCAGGTGGTCTCCCATCCAAGTACTAACCAGGCCCAACCCTGCTTAGCTTCCGAGATCTGATGGGATCGGATGCCATAGGACTACTGCTGCAGGCAAATAGGACAATAAGCCATTGAAAACACTATGAATAGCAGAGAGACATGCTAATAGTTTTTAACCTATTGCACATAGGTTTGACAAGAGTCAGACACCAACTTGACAGCACCTAACAACAACAATTTTACAGCAGAGATTATGTGCCATTTGTGTTTGTACACACCTGTTATCACTTAGTATTGTGGGAGTTGATGCTGAACCTCACTTCACTCACCTGGTTATGTTTTCTGTTCCAAATTACCTCTCTCTCTCTCTCTCTCTCCATATATATATATATACATATATATATATATACATATATACATATATATATATATATATATGTAGATATATATATGTAGATATATATAATTATTTTACTACTTAAGTATCTTGGGAGAATTCCCTGAATGATGTGCTCATACCATTCCATTTAATGGGGAACCACACATTTCCTTTTAACTTATTTTCTCTGAGAAACTACAATGGAGAAGGAAGGCTCACATTTGTCAATGCTCAAGAGATTGGACTCTTTCGGTACAGATTCTGACACTATTCCACAGGCTCCCTTTTTATTCTACACTCAGGTTGCATATGTAAAATACCTTTCCACTTCTTATCTTTAGAAAAGGAAGACTCATTAATTAATAAATTTATGATAAAAATATGGTGAAAGAATATAGGGATTTATTAAGTTGAAGGACACAGCCAAAAATCCCCACTCAAAATTATTTTGTTCTAAATACTCATGTACTTTAGCACCCAGGATAGAGTTCTACCGATCTTAAAGTCCAGATATATAATCATAGTCACATCAGAAATTAAACAAAAAAGTGGAAAACTCATCATTCCCAGGAATAGCAGTTGTTATTCTTGTCTTTATTTGTCTTCAAAAGCAATCATATCTCAGAAATGAGAAGTTTTACACATTTTATTATATACGTTTGATTTACAAAACTCTTCTAGTCTGTTATTTTAATGGACACATAAATACCAGTTTCCAGTTTCATTTATGTATGGGAATATACAATATGTCATTAATAGGTCAAATTTGTTGTTGATTCCCAGTTCCATTCTCTCCTCAGTAAGAAAACAAGCTCGGAAAACTAAGTACTGTGTGTTATGTTGCCTTCTATATTTCCTTAGAATACATTTCATTTCACTTGAACTAGGCCATAATCTAGACCCATATCATTTACTATATAGAGAAGAAATATTCTTATGAAAGTGGAAAACTCCTACACTATTTTTGTGTTCATATGCCTTCAGACTTGAGATAAACTGCTAGAATGATATTAAGGATAAAGGAAATAGGTTAAAATGATTGCTACTACTTAATAATGATAGCAATCTACTATGGAAAAATTGATAAATGAAATGAAGTTCTTTCAGTGTAAAATCATGACATTTTTGCTCCATATGCTACCTCTTTGCTATGGAAAATTGACATTTGGAGACAACCCATTGGCATAACTGGAGAGATCATTAGAAGTACATCAATTAAGGCCCAAACAGAGAACTCACTGACTCACAAAGCAAATCTCTGCAAGGGCTACTGTTCATTGTTGTCCACATTAAAATTTGAGAAGTGGACTTTAACTCATCATGACTTTTCCTTCTGAAAAATATACACAACAGATCCTGTATAGTAATAGCACTCAAAAATGTACATGCCTATCTGGAGTTAATTCCGTCTTTCATAGTATTTCACTGCATTTTATGAATATTAACCACAACAACTATTGTCAGGACCTTAGCCTATCATATCTCATAGAGTTATAGACTATATTGGAGGATAGAATTACATCAGAAGTATGTTTTTGAGTAACTCACATCACCCACCTATATCAGAACAAGTTCCTTGTGTCTCATTTCTCCTTGAGTCAAGTAAAGAACTCTGCCCATGCACACATGGGCAACCTGGTATATTTCATTTCAGGGTTTATTAACATGTGTGGATGTATTCATACAACTCCCCCAGTAGGAGTGGGAATACCAGCATCCTGCTCTGAGTGTTCTGTACAGGAATGAGATGTAGGAGACCTACATCAACATGATCTTTGTGGTGAGATTATGTTTGTTTCAGATTTCCTTTTTAATCCTCAAGGATTTTCCCAATATTTTGTAGTTTGTGTGCTTTGTATGGATGAGTTCAGGACAGTGACTTAAAAACTGCAAAAATTGTGGAGTTGAATGCTTTGGTGGTATTGGCAAAAACCTTGAACTTTATAGATATGATATGCTGCCTTCATTCTAAATTAATGGCAATTTGAGACATACAGTAGTATATCACATTAAGGCAACATTGCTAGATTATAAAATCCAGAACTCATACAGAAACACAGTAAGATTAAAGAGGATTTTAAAAATGAATTATTTTGCTTGCACAGTTTTCAGGAGGCTTTTTCTAATATACAAGTGTTATTGTCTCTATGGCAGACCTGGCCATTTATCTAGTGCAAAGGAAAGAGCCATGGATAGTGAAGAGTGAGGAGTCAGGAGACAAAATTCCAGATAGTTGGGAAGGAATAGGCAGAGGGCCCAGCTGAGACATCCAAAGGAGATAGAGGAAACCATACATGAAAATGTGTTTTTCCAGGCTCTGATCCATGGCAAATGCATTTTGAGCTATACAGGTTTATTTCTCTCGCTTTCTCAGAGGGATTTCTGTCTGCTTATCACAGTTTAAATATTCTAAGGCTATTCCCTTCTATTCCCTTCATTCATTATTTTCCAGCTCATCACACCTGGAACAACTCTCATGCCTTCACTTGTGAGGGCTTCAAGGTCTCACTGTTATCCTGTTGAATTTAGGAGCCTGAGAAAACTTCCACCTTACCAAAGAGCTCTGTGCTAACACATTTTAATATACTAACAACATAATTACTGCATTACTCAAGTCCTCCTTTAATCCCATTTACTCACCTGAGATTTTTGAGTGGTGATTTTGCCTTTGGTGATAGTCCTCCTACAGAATGGGTGCAACCGAGTAAACTTTCTGCCTTTTGTGAACACACAGACAAAGTGGAAAATTTGGTATCCTACTATGATCCTCATAAAACTCTATTATGTTTGAAAATGATAAAGGATGTGAGGATCTAAAATGTCCCCTTTTCTTGCTTTTGATTTTGACCTTTTGAATTTTTTATTGTGATAGATACCATTTCATTAGTAAATTATATGTTTTGATTTTACCTATATTATTATGAGGTAGATGTGAAAGTTCAGCCTTGCACAATTTTTAACCATGCAATTGAATTTAAAGTACGAATCAGTCCTGTGTTTATTACTACCAATATTTTCTGTGTAGTTGCTTAAATGGGGCTGGGTTTACCCAGTTGGTAGAGTGTTACCCTGCATACTCTGAAGACCTGAGTTCAATTCTAACCACCACAAAAATGGGAGAATGTCTGGCAATCCACTCTTGTAGCAATCCAAAAATAACCAGCCATTAAAAAAATCCTATTAATCAAAGGGAAACACTGATGAAGCATCAGGTATGGCACAGTATCCAGGAGTGTTTTGTTCTGTTGTAAGTAGGGTCACTTTCAATAGGATCTGACAGGATGATGCCTAACAATAATAACAACAATAGTTGTTTATGGAATTATTTCTGTTTTCCCTTTATGTGACACAGAATCCATATTTTCTTTGTTTTAATATTCCTCGACAATCTCTAATGGTCTTTAGCCATCATATATTTTACTAATGTTCCATTCATACCCCTTTTGCAAATTCTAATAAATGACTCCATGTCTCCTCAATTTATATAGTACTATTGCTACTGAACAGCAATCTACGATAGTCTTCACATGTGTATATACCACCACTTAGGCAATCTCAACATCTTTGTGCATGAAGTTAGTGCAGCTGTATTACACAGACAATAATTCTGATGATTATAGTTTTCTCACCTACTCACCTGTGAAAACCCAGAAGCTGGGCAAAACTTACTATTTCAGAGTGTGCTGTGCAATAAGCATGCCATAGACAAAAGAAGCATTTATTTCTTAACTAAATACAACTTTTCTCATCACTTCTCTTTGTCAAGAACATTTGCTAAGCACTGCAAATATAACATATGCAAACACAAATCTTCAATGTGATGATATTCAGTTTTATAGAACATTAAGGTTTGATGCTTTAAAATATGAGAGTAACTGAAGAGTAGAGATAGAATTAAGGAGTAAAGAAGTATTTCAGCCACAGAGAGCTTGTCTAGCATGTGCAAAGTCCTGTATTCTAGCCTCAGCAACACCTACGCCCAAAAATAAGATTGAGATTAGACTCTGAGGTCAGAAAAAATATTGATTGTAATGAGTTATGCTTTCATGTGCTATGTAAAGATGATTGAAGACTATAGTAACAGGAATGATGCAATAAGATAAAGCACTGAGGACAGAAGCAAAGTCAGCATGAGTGGCATGAGAAAGACCTGACTGAATTTACTGGCTGTAAAGTCAGAGGAAGGTCCAGGCTGACAGATTCCAGAAGATGAGAAGGCAGTTCAATAGGACCAATTTCTAAAATAGAGGAAAGACCTGAATACCTTGGCTTTAGACTATGGAGACCTGCTTCCGACTTCTGACCTCTGGGACTTTAGCATTTAAATTTGTGTTGTTTAAGTCATTAAATCTTTACTAGCTTAATTTGTTGTTGTGGCAACCTGAAACTGACATAAGTTCCAGTGAGGCACTGTGACTAAAACGTATACTTTCTCCGTGAATTTCAACATCATTTGGCTGTGACTCAATAGTACAAGGAAACTGAGCATAACCATGAACTTCTGCTGGCTCTTCAGACTTAAACAGTGAGTTATGCAAAGCCAACAGAAGGGCATCCAGTATGGAGAATTTGCTGAATACATGTAGACAGCCTCCAATCCTCCTCTACAGTTCTCTACAGTCCTCAGCTGCCACATAGGAACCAACTTTCTCAGAGAAACCATGTGGAGAAGCCCTGAGGCAATTTGGATTGAGAGAAGAACTTGCCTTAGCATCTTGCCATCCCTCACAAGGCAACAGGCACATAAGTAAAGTTATCATGGGACATCATGCCACATCAAACAAGCCACCCATACTGCTGAGCAATCAACATTGCAGGAAGCAGAAGAATCAACCAGGCAACCCTCTGGCACTTCTGACTCACAAAACCACCAGTTATAATCAAATGGTTATTGTTTTAAGCTACTAAAATAAATGTCATATTAGAAATAATACTTATAAAAGCTTCTTATAAAATAGGATTTCCATGTAAGATAAACATCTCCTCTATCTTATTTATAACTATTTGGATTACTTAATGTTATCCCATATATTTCCCATTCATATGCCTAACTCTCACATATTTGTTTGTAGTTGTATAGATTTCCTCAAGACTAGGGTGGAATAATTTACTAAACCATTTCCATCATGATGAGCATTAAATGTCATCAGGGTAATCCAGTCTTTTAGTGTGGGCCAAGGGGTGTAAATCTCTTAGGGGCATATACCATTGTCAATGCCATGACATTGTGCACTTTGCCCTCAGCAAAAATAAATCCACAAAACTCCGCACATTTGCAATATGTATTGTTAGTGTGCACACAATATACCATGAAAAGTTATAAAAGGATTTAACAGGAAGACCACATGTTTCTCAAATGAAGAGGTGTGTAAAGCCATGAAACACATGAAAAAATGCTCAATATCCCTAGCCATTAGGGAAATGCAAATTAAAACAACTCTGAGGTTTCACCTTACAGCAGTAAGAATGGCCAAGATCAATTAAAAAAAACAAAACAAAACAAAGGCTGGCAAGTTTGTGGAGAAAAGGGAACACGCTTACATTTTTAGTGGAGCTGTAAATTGGCCCAACCACTATGAAAATCAATATGGAGGTATCTTTACAAACTGAAAATAGATCTACTATTTGAGGCAGCTATAACATCATTAGGAATTTACCCAAAGGGAGATGTGTCATCATACCACAGAGACACCTGCATCTCCATGTTCAATGCAGCACTTTTCACAATAGCAAGGATATGGAATCAGCCAAAATGCCCTTCAACAGAAGAATGGATAAAAAAACTATGGTACATATACACAGTGGAATACTACTCAGCAAGAAAAATGAAATAAGGACATTCGTAGCAAAATGGATGGAATTAGAGAAAATTATTTTAAGTAAACTAACACAAGCTAAGAAAGAGAAACACCAAATGTTCTCACTCATATGTGGGAGCTGAATTAAAATTATAAGAAGGAGAAATCCTATTAAAAGGTCGGATCAAATAAAAGAAAAAAAAGCTAAGCATGGTATCTTTATAGATGGTCTAGAAAATGCATGTAATAGTTCTGACAAGGTAAAAAGAAAGTTCACTACAGGAAAAGTTTCTATCTTCAACAGAACTGGAACCCAAGGATATATTGAAAAATATCACCATTAAAGGACAAGTAAATGGTAGAGGGGTCTTTGATGGGGGCTGGGATGGGGGGAAGCATACAAAAGGGTAAGGCGGAACCTATATGAATAATGTACAACAAAATGCATATATGGAAATATGACAAGGAAAAGCATGTCAGAATGAATCACATTAAGGTGTACATTAAAAATTTCTAATAAAAAAAGTGAAAAAGAAAGACCACAGGGGAAGGTTTTCTGTTCATGACCATTTCTGGGTCTGATTCACTATATGAACCTCTAGATACCTATCACAGCTTCCTTCCCATGGATGATGATATGATCTATAAACATGCTGGTTTACCACATAAGAACGAGAGTTAGTATTTGCTGAGCACTTATGCCTCAGTGTCTGTCCTGTGGGCTCTATGGCTAGGAACATATTTCCCCAAAATCATGATCAGATCTTTGGAAAACTCTCAATGCTGGGAAAAGGCACAGACAAATTTGTTTTAATTTCTTAAGTAGTGCTGGGGGTGAACCCAGGGCCTCCTGCATGGGATGCAAGTCTTCTACCTTTGAGCTGCACTTTCAGTCTGTGTTTTAGATTTTGTTGTGAGAAAAAGTGTCACTAAGTTACACAGGCTGCCATTGGCCACTTAATTGCAATCTTCCTTCCTTGGTCTCCTAAGTAGCTGGGATTACAGGCCTGTGCTACTGTACCTAGCTGCCACCCTTTTGAGACAGAATCTCACAGTGTGGCACAGGATGGCAACATGCAAAGACAAAATGATATATTATAATGACATACTGAAACAGCTTGAGATAGATATCAAAAGGGAAGAACATGCTGGGTTTTTTTATTGTAAACTTAAGGAATTAAAGAAGAAATTCAAAATTTGAGGGGCAATAGTGAAGGTTTCTACAGGGAAATTATTTATCCATGCAGGAACTATCAAAAGAAGATGGAAGGAATGCACAGCATCCTTATAACAAAAAAGAATTCATGGATGACCAATAATACCAAGAAGTTGCATATGATCAGGAGCTGATTATATTGAAGGAGGAAGTTGAAGCTGCCTTGATGGATTCGTGAAACACAAGGTTATAGGAATTTCAATAGAGGCTTTACAACAAACAGCTGTAGCACTTGAAGTGCTATATTGTTCATGCCAAAAGAATTGTGAAAAAGCCCCTTGGCCAACTGAATGCAAGAGACCCATATTTGTGGCTATTTTCAAGAAAGCGGATCCAACCAAATGTAGAAACTATCAAATGATATCATTCATATGAAACACAAGCAACATTTTGCTAAAGATCATTCAGAATAAATGGTGTATTCTATAAGTTGGGAACTGTCTGAATTTCAAGCCAGATTCAAAAGAGGGCAAGGACCAGGAACATTATGGCTAATATCAGATGGATACTAGCTAAAACAGACAGT
>VMDO01038347.1:0-13558 GCA_007922755.1 Pedetes capensis
ACAATGTAAAAAGAAAGTTCACTACAGAGAAAGTTTCTATCTTAAACATAATTGGAACCCATGGATATATAGAAAAATATTACCATGAAAAGACAAGCAAGTAGAAGAGAAGTCTTTGGTGGGGAGGTGGGACAGTGGGAAGAAGTGCACAAGAGGGTAAGGGGGAACTTATCTGTGTAATGTACAACAAAACGCATATATGGAAATGTCACAATGAAAAGTATGTCAGAATGAATCACATTAAGGTGTACATTGAAAATTTCCAATAAAAAAGAAAGATAAAAAATACATATGTATATATGTGTACACAATTTCTAGATCAACTGCTAAATAAAACATGTGGTAGTATTTAATCAAAAAGCCAACAAAGAACCCAACACATGGAAGAAAAAGATAAGCAAAGGAGCAGATGAACACAAAACAGAGGGTGTACAAATCAAACATACATTGAAATCTGGCCCAAATACAAGCATATCAATTATTTCATCAAATGAAAATGAAATACTTGCATCATTGAACTGAAAAAAATATGAAGTTTGGATTCACAGAAAACAAAACAATTGCTGGGTGCTATGGCACACATCTATAATCCAAGTGACTCAGGAGGTTGGGGCAGGAGAATTGCAAGCTTGAGGCCATAGGCAGCTTGCACAACTTAGTGAGGCACAATCTCAAAATTAAATATATATATATATATATTTATGTATATATACATATGAATAGATGGGGTGTGCTTAGTGGTGCAGCACTTGCTTTGCATGCACAAGATACTGGGTTCAATTCACCACTACTACAAAAAGAAAAAATTATACTTAGGTAATTTTTAGATACCATCCAGAATGGTTACTTATAGGTTCAACATGTACTGATAAATTCTACCTAATATATAAGAAAGAAATTATATGTATTCAATAAAATGTATTATAAAAAATAAGAGAGGAGACACTTTGCAACTTGTTTTAGGAGATAAAAACTACCTTTATTACATATCCAGATAAAGTTTCTTACAAGGACCAAAAAACAAACCAATAAACCTCATAATGATAGGTGCAAAATTTTTTTTCATAAGTTGTCAAATCTATCAATGTATACTGAAAATGACAACATATTGAAACAAATTCATCTAAGGAATGTAAGTGTGGTTCAACACTTGACAATCAATGTGATACATAATATTAACAAGGTAGATAAGAAAGTCCAAGTAACCGTACAGAGTGTGAATATACAACAGCACAGGAATATACCGCTAGAATTTTGAACGAGATTTTCATAATTATACATAAATTCAGTAAGAATTAACACCTTGGCTGTGTTGGGAATTTGTATCAATGAATATGATATATCTGTTTATTCAAGTAAATTTTCATTTATTTTATCAACATTTTGTGGCTTTATTTATCACTTTTGATAGATTTACAGTAAAGTATTTGTTTTTGTGGACTGACTATAAGTAGCACTGATTTTTAATTTTGGATTTAAATGGTGTCAGGCATGGCACAGTGTTGGGTAGTGTTTCTTTCTGTTCTATATAGGGTCTCTATGCGTTGGGCTCTACTTGATGGCACCTAACACCTACAACTATATTGAAAGAGGGTATATTTGTGTACATTTACCTTGTGTTCTGTGATCTTAATAAACATACCTACTCATTCTATGGAGCACAATAGGA
Organism: Pedetes capensis; assembly: GCA_007922755.1. Taxonomy (NCBI): domain Eukaryota; kingdom Metazoa; phylum Chordata; class Mammalia; order Rodentia; family Pedetidae; genus Pedetes; species Pedetes capensis. Next base: position 1,670 of record VMDO01038347.1, read on the forward strand.
TCAATTTTGTTTCTTCGTTTTCAAGATGTTAGCTTTCATTTTTATATCTTCCTTGTCATACTGCAACTGGCTAGTGTTTTAGGATTGTATTATGAGTTATTAGAATGTATATTCTCATTTTCTCTGAACCTTAGCGAGTATACATTCCACCTTTCACATGAAATTGTTCTTATTAAGTGTTATAACCTCTAGGTTGACTCATACTGACTCTATGTACCACAGCCAAAACATTACCCAACACTGTGTCATGCCAGGCACTACTGTCAGTGCATCTCTACTATTCACAGGGTTTTCAATGGTTGATTTTTTGTTGTTGTTTTGTTGTGGAGATAGTGGACTGCCAGATCCTTCTCCCAAACCTGCAGCACCTCCTTTGCACATACAGTCTCCCCTTCAAGGACTAACCACATCTGACCCTGCTTAGCTTCCTAGATCAGGTGTGATCAGATGCCAGGGTGGCACAGCTGCAGGCACACATGAAATACAATATGCAATTTTCTGTTCCCTAAGACATCAAAATGGAACAATTTCATCCCCAAATGCATGTATGTTTCTTGGTACCCTCTGTAAATTCTGAAAATTAAGTCATTGTCAGAAGAGTAAATATTTTCTCCTGATCTTTAGGTTTCTCTTCACTTGGCTTATTGTTGCCATTTTCTCTCTAGAAGCATTTTATTTTAATGTAATATCTATCATTTACCTATTTTGTTGTATTTCCTGTGCATTTGGAACCCTAACAAAGTAAGCATTCCCTGTATAAATATCTTGAGGTAATTCTCTAATGATTTCCTCAAGATGTTTCAGAATTTCAGGTCTTATGCTAATATCTTTGATTCATTTTGAGTTGATTTTTCTAAAGAGTGAGAGATAGAGGTCAATTTTCAATCTTCTGAATGTGAACATCCATTTTTCCTAGCACCATTTGTTGAAAAGATTGCTCTTTCTCCAATCTAGGTTTTTTAATCCAATCTTCTAATCTATGTTTTTCAGTTGGAGAATTATGATCACTTATATGTGGAGTTAGTATTGACAGACATTTACTTTTTTATGTAATTATGTTGGGTGATTTCTGGTTGGTTCATATACTATTCATTGTTTACTTTCTTCCTTATATTCTGCCTTTCATGGTTTATATTCTGCCTTTCTTGGTTTTCTGAATTAAACATGACTGATTCTTTCCCGATTTTAGTTTTTCTGTCCCTCTCATGAAGTTTATTACTTACTGTACTCTAGTGGAGATTGTCTTACTTCCTCATATATATAAGATTTCTTTAAATATCTTCTACAGTGCTGATCTCATGGTCATGTATTGCTTTAGTTTGTGCTTGTCTTAGCATAACAGTTCTACATCAATTTTTAGTGATAACAACTTTGATAGATATAATAATCTTGGTTGGCAATATTTACTTCCAGGACTTGAAATGCATCATTCCATTCTTTCCTGGAATTGAGAGTTTGTGCTACAAAGTCTGAGGTAATTCTGATGGATTTGCCTTCATAAGTGAGTTGGTATTTTTCTTTTGTAGCTTTTAATATTGTTTCTTTGATCTGTAGTATTGACAGTTTAATTATTATGGTATGTCATGGAGAAGTTCTTTTCTGGTCATGTCTACTTGAGGTTCTAAATGTCTCTCATGGATCAGTATCCATTTCTTTCCCCAGATTTAGGAAATTGTCTGCTATAATTTCAGTGTATAAGATTTTTATGCCCTTTGTTTTTATCTCAGCTCTTACTTCTACCCAAGGATTCTTAGGTTTGGTCTTTTAATCATGCCCCAAATGTCATGGAAATGTGATCATGTTCTTTCGTGTTTTTTAGTTTGTTTATATCTGAATGTAGTATTTCCTCAATCTAGTCTCCCTTCCCTGATATTATTTCTTCTGCTTCCTCTATTCTACTAGTGATGGTTTCCATTGTGTTTTTTACTTCATTTATTGAGTTCATTTCCAAATTTTTGTTGTTTTTCTTTCAAAATCTCAATTCATTTTGCTGACTTTGTCTTCTACATTGGTGACTTTCTGACCTAGGTTCTTTATTGTTTTCCTCACTTCATAATTTGCTTGTTTGTATCCTCGTTGAAGTCAGTGGTCATTTTTACAAGTAGACTTTTAAATTCTTTGTCTGATATTTCCACTATTTCCATATTTTTGGATTCAGTGGTTAATGAATAATGGTCATGGTTTTTTGGAGGAGATGAATTGCTGTGCTTTTTCATGTTCTTTGTATTTCTGATTTGTTGTTTGTGCTTGCACAGGAGTAGTTATCTCTTCCCATTTTATTTGGGGGTCTTCTTAGTTAATAGCTTTCTCTTAAGATCACAATGTCCTGCACCACTCTGATCCCATTTGATCTTGGAAGCTAAGCAGGGTTGGATCTCATTAGTCCTTGGATGGGAGACTGGTTGTGAATACCAGATGCTATAGGCTTGGGAGAAGGATCTGGCAGCGCACTCTCAAGACAATCAGCCATTGAAATCCCTGTGACTGGCAGATAACTACTGACAGTAGTCCCAGGCATGGCACAGTATTGGGGGCGAATTCCATTCTGTTGTACATGTTGTTGTTGTTGTTAGGTGCCGTCGAGTCGGTATCCGACTCATAGCGACCCTCATAGGGTTTTCAATGGCAGACTGTTTCGGGATTGCCTTGGGAGTGGATTGCCAGGCCCTTCTCCCATTTTTGCGGTGCTGGGAATCGAACTTGCGACCTCAGAGACTGCAGCGCAGTGCTCTACCAACTGAGCTAAATCCCAGCCCACTGTTGTACATAGGGTTGCTTAAAGACTCCATGGCACCTAACAACAATGATATAGTTTTCTTCAGGAGATGGAGTGATCTTGTCTCCCTGGGGTATAGGGTTTGCTTCTGAGCAACTTTCTCCAGTCTCTGGTTGCCTGCACCTCTCAATGTGTCAGCATCCTTTCTCCCTCCTCACTAACTGCCTGCTGCAGCTGTTGTAGCACACTGGGGTAAAGTCAGTCATGCACAGGCTCTTAACTGGTAATACTTCTTTGTTTTCAGGTCCCCTTGCATAGTTCAGTCTCATATAATAGATTCCCTCTCAAGATTCCAATGGGTCATGGCTCTCCAATATATGGAATTTGAGAAAAAGAGTTACTTCTCCAATGTTGAAGTGCCCACAAGTCAGTAAGAGCCATTGTCTTGCCAAATCCCTGGAACAGTCCAAGGGTATCAAGCAATTTGAGTTTATCCCGTGAGACTGTCAATCTGACTGCCAGAGCTATCTGGCTTAACTTTCTGGGTGAAGGCTCTAATGACCCTCCCCTGTGAGAAGTTGCTGCTAGAAATGTGTCCTGTTCACTCCCTTTCACTGATCAGCTCCATTGTGCAACCTGAGACTCTCTCACAATCTCCTGTGTGGTTTATGTGCTTTTCTAGAACTTCTTTCTTTGGAAAAGAGTCCACTCCTTCTTATCCTTACTCCTTTGTTTTACCACATTACATGGAGGCTGAGTTTAGTCCACTAACTTAAACTGAAAATACTTGGAGCGCACATTTTAACAATATTAATCCTTACAATAAATAAACATGGAAATATTTTCATATTTCAGTGTCTTTTTCAATTTCTTTCATAATATTATATAATTCTCATTAAAATTTTGTGACTTCTTTGTTGTTGTCAGGTGTCATTGAGTTCGGTCCAACTGATAGCAAACCTATGTACAACAGAATGAAATACTCCCTGACTCTACCACTCACACAACAATTTTTCACGTTTAAGCCCATTATTGTAGACACTGTTTCAATCCATCTTTTTGAGAATCTTCCTTTTTCTCATTGATTTAACACTCTGCTAAACATTATGTCCTTGTCTGTCGGGTTCTTTCTGGGGTTTCTCTCTCTCTCTGTTGTGTGTGGAAGCATGAGGTGGGTGCCCTGGTGAAGTTTGCTATAAGTTTGTCATTTATAGCCTTTATTATGTAGAGGTATTCTCATTCTATACTTAATTTGTTCAGAGATTTTTATCATGAAGGGATGCTGAATTGTATCTATCTATCTATCCATCCATCTATATAATTTTATCCTTCATTATAATTAGGAGTTATATTCTATTTATTAATGTGTGTATGTATATTAATCCATCCTATATCCCTGGAGTGAATCAAATTTGATCATGGAGTATGATCTTTTTGATGTTCTACCAGATTCAGTTTGCTAGTATTTTATTATGGATGTTTGCATTTATACTCATACGGATATTGGTATATAGTTTTGTTTTCTGAGGTTTGTTAGACTTTGGGGAACAAGATAATGCTGGTTTCATGGAAAGTGTTTGGAAGCAATCTTTCCTTCTCCATTATATGGAATAATTGAGAAACATTATTGTTAGTTCTCTAAAAGCTTGGTACAGTTCAACATTTAAGCCATCAAGTCCTGCTTTTCTTTGATGGTAATTATTTTATTACTGATTCAATCTCATTATTTATAATTGATTGATTCATTTTTAAAAAGTATTCTCTTGGTTCACTTCTTCCTAAGTACCATTAGCCCAGAAATTTCTTCATTTCTAAATTTTCTGATTTACTCTTTTTTTTGTATATAATCCCTAATGCTCCTTCAGCCTACAGCCATACCACCATGGCATCTGATCCGGCCAGATCTCAGAAGCTGAGCAGAATTGGCCCTGGTTAGTACTTAGATGGGATACTGGCTGAGAACACCATGTCCTATAGCATTGGGAGAAGGACCTAGCAACCCATTCCCTAAAAAAGCCATTGAAAACCCTATGAATAGCAGCAAAACACTAATAATACTGTTCCAACTGTTGTATGTAGGGTTGCTATGAGTCAGAAATTGACTCAACAATACCTAACAACAACAACAATACTCCTTTAAATTTGTTTGGTATCTATTGGGGCTCACCCAGCCAGTGGCTCAGTGTCATCTTGTGGGACTGGGCTGGTCCCTGTGGCTAGGATAAAGAGGCTCCTGGAGGATAGCTATAACTGGGGGATAACTTTATTATATAGGAAGTGGAACTGGAACACAGGTACAGGAACACAGGATCTGGAACATCAGGAACACAGGGACTGGAGCTCTTCTGCCTCAGGTGCTGGGCCTGGAGACTATCCTCAGCTTCGGCCTCCTGCACTGGGCCCAGTGGAGGCTATCCTCAGCTTGCTTGTAGGTCTGTTGTAGTTAGGTGGTGGTAGGGATGGTCTTTTCTTCTTCCCTCTGGTCTCTCTGGTGTCTCTATCTCTGGGGTGATGATGATGACAGCTCTTCTATTAGATGGCGACGGCCTGTAAGAAGGTTCTCTCCGTGTGATGATATGGCAATCAGCTATGGAATGGCTGCTCTGCCACTGCTAGTGATAACATGGCTGCTACTTCCTCCTCCAGTGCCCTGTGCCCTTTCCCTCTAGTCTTTAGGCTAACTGCCCTTAACTGCCTCAGGATGGCAGTTATGGTAGGCAGCCAATCATCTGGAGGTACGTGGGGATGGGCACAACCAATGAGAATTAATATGTAAATCACTGGGGGCCATCTTGTCTCGGGCCATAGATCAGGCCTTCTGTCAGGATAGATAATCCCTTGACCAAACCAAGCTTCCTGGCTGTGCCTTGAGGCTATGTCATTCCCTGGAGGATAGATGTTGGTCATCCAGGTAGGCTAGATAGGCCCCTTTTGTGGTGGTACTCTCTAGGGTCCCAATTGGTATCAATTTTAATACCTCCGTTTTCAACTTTAATATTATTTATTTAATTATTTCCTCTTTTTCCTTGTCAATCTAGCTAAAGATTCATCAGTTTTGTTTTTCTTCTCATAGAGCTGATTTTTTCATTGATTCTTTGTATTGATATTTTCCACTTTTTTATTTATTTCTGCTCTAATTTTTATGCTCTATTTCCTTCTACTAATTTTAGGCTTTATTTGGTTTTGCGTTCCTAAGTCCTTGAGATGCATCATTATTAAAATCTTCATTTTTTCACGTGGACACCAATTGCTATAAATTTTCTTCTCCACAGCTTTTGCTATATCCCACAGGTTTTAGTATGGTGTGTTTCCCTTTAATTTAATTCAAGGAATTTATTTTTTGACTTCCACAATAATCTATTATTCATTAAAAGTGTGTTTTTCTATCTCCATAGTTTTGTATAGTTTCTAATGTTTCTCAGATTGTTTACTTCTAGTTTTACTCCATTGTGATCCGAAAAGATATGGGATATAATTTCATTGTTTTTATTTAAAACTTGATTTGTGGCCTAAAGTATGGACTATTACAAGGACAGTTTCATGCACTGTGGAAAAGCATGTGTACTCTGCAGCTGTTGAATGGAATGTTCTGTAAATGTCTATTGAGTTCATATCATCTCTAGTATAATTTAACTCTTATGTTTGTTGATTTTTTTATGTATATGATCTATCCATTGGTAAAAGTGCTAAACTGAAATAACACACTATGATTGTATTGGACCCTATCTCTCCATTTAGGTCCAAAAGTGCTTGTTTAATTAAATAGGATATTCCAAAATCAGGTTCATGTTGATTTATAATAATTATATCTTCTTGATGAATTGATATTTTGATAACCATATAATGACATTCCTTATGTCTCTTTAGAGCTGTTGTCTTAAAGTCTAGTTTATCAGTTACAAATATAGATTCTCCTGATTGGGGATTCCATTTGCTGGAATGTCATTTTCCATCCTTTCACTTTAGTCTGTTTGTATCTTTACTAGTGAAGAGAATTTTTTTTTTGTAGATAGCATAATGGTAGGTCTTATTTTTGATCCATTCTGCCAGCATGTATTACTTAAGTGAGAATTAATTCCATTTATATTCAGAGTTGCTTGCAGCCATAGGACTGTGGCATCTGATCCTGTCAAATCTCAGAAGCTAAACAGGGTCTGGCTTTGTTAGTACTTGGATGGGAGACAGCCTGGAAACACCAGACACTCTAGGCTTGGGACAAGGACCCGGTGACACACTCCTAAAAACCTGTCTGCCATGAAAACCCTATAAATAGCAGAGAAGCACCAACAATACTGTTTCACCTCTTGTATGTAGGGTCACTATGAGTCAGACACTGATTTGATGACACCTGTCAACAACATATTCAGAATGAATATTGTAAAGAACAGATTTTTGCCTGCTATTTTGTGCATTTTCTACAGTTTGTTTTGGATAGTCTTTGTCTTTTTCTTCTATTCATCACTGTGGTTGGATTATTTACTATAATGCTAATGTTTATTTTCAAATTCTGATTTGTGCATCTTCTCGCCTACTGGGATTTAATACTTAGCATGCAATCATGATGATAGTGTTCTCTCTTCTACTTCTGGATGTAGTATTCCCTTACAGCATTGCTTTTTCTTTTTCTCTTTTTTTTTTTTTTTTCAGTCCTGAGGGTTGAACCCAGGGCCTCCTGCTTGCATACTTTGCAAGTGCTGGACCACTGAGCTGCACTTTCAGCCCATTTTTTTTTAACTTTTCGAGATAGGGTCTTGTTAAATTATGCAGACTACCTCTGGTCTCAAATTTCTCATCCTCCTGCTTCTGCCTCCTGAGCCGCTGAGATTACAGGCCTGTACCACCTTTCCGGACTTCTTACAGCATTTTTTGTAAGGCTGATCTGGTGGTTGTGTATTCTGTCACATTTTGCTTGTCTTGGAAATTATTTACTTCTCCACCCACTTTTTTTCTACTTGGGAGTTGAACCCAGAGCCTTGCACATGCTTTGCAAGTACTGTAGCACTGACCTGTACTCAAGACCCTTTTTTAAATTTTTTACCTTGAGTCAGGGTCTCCTTAAGTTATGCAGGCTGCCTATGGACTTCAATTCACTATCCTCCTGTCTCCACATCCTGAGTCACTGGAATGATAGGAATGCACCACCCTGCCAGGCTTTCTTCTTCATTTTTTGAAGGCTAGCCCTTCTGGGTAGTGTTTCTCATTAGTAATCATTTTCTTTTAGAACTTAGAATATGTTTCACTGCTTTTGGCCTTTGAGGTTTCTGCTCCGAAATTTGCTATTTGTCTAACTATAAATACCTTTAAATATGTCATGGTGCTTTTCTCTTCCAGATATTGCAATTCTTTCTTCTTTCTATTACTTTTGGTAATTTAACTATATTGTGTCATGGTGAAGATCTTTCCTGGTCACAGGTATTCAGAATCTTAAAAGTCCCTCTACCTAGGTGTCTACAACTTTCACAAAATTAGAAGGGTTTTCTGCTATTATTTCAATGAACAGTTTTTCTATGACCTTACTGTTTATTTCCTTCCCCTTAAGGTATGTAAATGATAAGATTTTATGATCATTTAATAGTATCTCTAAAATCTTGACTGCTTTCTTCATTCTTTCTGTTGTTTTTCTGAATGTCATATTTTGAAAGACTTGTCTTCAAGTTCTGATATTCTTTCTTCAGTTTGATCTTGTCTGTTTTGGGGAATGGAATGCTTTATTTGACTTACTGAGCTCTTCATTTCCATGATTTCTGTTTTGTTCTTTTTCAAAATCTCTATTTGTTAGATTTGTCATTCAAACTTTGTCTTGTCTTCCTAATTTCATTTAACTCTTCATGTGTTTTCTCTCATATGTCATGGAAATTTTAAAATCAGTAGTTTGAATATATTATCAGGTATTTCATCCATTTCAATATCTTTGGAACCTGTTGTTAGAGATTTATAAACATTTGTAGGTTTCATATTGCATGTTGTTGTTGTTGTTGTTGTTGTTAGGTGCTGTCGAGTCGGTAACCGACTCATAGCGACCCTCATAGGGTTCTCAATGGCTGACTATTTCGGGATTGCCTTAGGAGTGGATTGCCAGGTTCTTCTCCCATTTTTGTGGAGCTGGGAATTGAACTCGGGACCTCAGAGACTGCAGCACAGTGCTCTACCAACTTAGCTAAATCCCTCATATTGCATAGGTTCTGTTTCTTGTGCTCCTATATTGAGATTGGTGCATCTGATGGGATGGATATATCTACCACTTTTATGGAATGGCTTTCTTAGGAAGTAGCTTTCCAATTTAAGGTGTATCTTGGAGTTTCAGTTTGCTATGCAATGTTTAGCTAATATCTAGCTGGACACCATAGTATAATTTCCCTGTAGCTTTATTGGCTGTGATTAGTGACTTTGGGCATAGCTCATATATTATCATAGTCAGAGACCCACTATTTACACAGGTGTTTCAAGAGTGAGTAAATTCTAGGTTTTCAGACAAGTGGTGTAAATAGAGGTGTGTGATATATGCTGTATGGCTCTTCTTAAAATGGGAATGGTGGCTCCTATTGTGTAATGGGAGTTCCCTCAGGCACTGCTGACCTTGGCTCTACTACTTGTAAGTGGCTATATAAGGAAGTGTCTTTGCAAATAGTGGTGAGGTGCTTGAAATATCTATTTTCTGACTAGTGCTGAGCCCAGGTGCTTCACAGAGGAAAGTGAGAGAAGAAATCACAGAACTCCATTTGCAGTTCTCACACCCAGTCTTCTGAGTTGTGTGTTACTAGTCAATCTGTTGGGACAACTTACACTGGAGATCTATTGGGGAAAGCTGGACTCGAACCGGTGACCCTCTGCATTGTGTGTTGCAGCTGGGTGCCCCAACACTGAACCTTGTGAGACACTGAAGCTGGTGAACAGAGAATCACACACAGGAGTAAAAACAAGGGAGGTTTATTTACAGGGATGGGAAGGGTAGGTGGTAGGGACAGGGAAGGGAGATGGGGCAGGAAGGCACTCAGCTGTAATCCTTGCTGCTGGGGCAGGGACTCCCAGGTGTCATTGCTTGTCCAATCTGCAGTCTTCGCTGCTTTGGAGGCCCTGAGCTTGGCTCTTGGAGGTTTGCCTCTCTAAGCACTCGATCTGTTGTTTGAGGAGAAGGTGAAGATACGGTGGATGCTGGCAGGCAGAGGCAAGGATGAAAGCAGGTCAGTTGAAGGATGAAGGCAGACTAAGGATAGGCTGAAGGCTAGGTGGGTCAGGCAAGTGCAGTGAATGAGCCCTCCTTTGGTGGTGTTCAGGTAGAGCTCTGAGCTATCCTTAGATGGAGTTTGGAATAAGCTGTTGGCCTCTGAGGTCAGGGGCTTTTATCCTCTTAAGCCAACTGTCATCCAACTGTCAAGGAATGACAGCTGGACAATCATGGAAGGGCTTGTGGGTGGCATGAGGGCAAGGGCTTAACCAATGAGGAGGCAGATGGGGCTCAGCCAATCAGGCTTTCAGGAAGCCTGAGCTTCCTGGCTCACTCAATGGGAGGTGGGAAGAGTGAGGTACCCAGATATGGGGGAAGGATCAGTTACCTTGGAGGACAGAGTCCAGTCCTCCAAGAGGGCTAGGCAAGCCCCAGGGATCTGCCATGTTTGGGTACTCTCTATCCCCCTGGGAAATCTACAACAGGGATCCACATAGGTATTATTGCAGCAGGAATTGTGATGTTTCTTGCTGCTGTTACAAGGTACATGGTCACCCAGGCATGGGACCACAGATACCCTCTAATCCTATTTACCTGGTGATGGGATGAATCTGGGTCTTTCTCTCCCTGATTTTTGCAGGTACAACACCTGCCATGGAGGGAAAACCATTTAGTCGTATCTGCAACTGGTAAAAATTCCCATCAGCTATAGTGATCCTGGGAGTGAAGGAGAAAACAGCTAGTGCTAGGGAGTTTTTCTCTAGGCCATCTTAGGTTTTGTGCCCTGGGGACAGGGAAACAGTTGAGCTACAGCCTTACTCAAGACTGCTCCAGTCTGTGGATGAGGAAGAAGTTGAAACACTTGAGTTCTTTTCCCATCTTAATAGTAACAGACATCTAGATGCCACACTGAGGGGAAGGGTTGCAGGAAATATATGGATGACCACCCTCAGTACTGGCATTGGTGTGAGTCCACACCTAACTAGACATGCTGATGTCCTAGGAGGGCTGTTTCCTTGATCCCTTATTTTTTGAAGATTGTGACCTTCTCTGTGTGGTAAAACCTATTCCCTGCAGTGATGTGCTCTCAGGAGATTTGTATCTAAGACACTCCACTAACCCAAGTTGGGTTTGAGAGGCAGTTACCTACTGAGTGAGCACAGTGGAATGTCATTGTGGGGGGTGAGGGCTAGAGATTGGAGTATACAGGAATTTCTGCCTCCTAGAGTAGTCCAAATTCAGATAATGGGTCCCTTATTAAGATGATTCTTAACTAGAGCACTGAGAGAGGTTGCTGAGAGATGATGTGACTTCCTTTCCCAAAGCCAGTCTACCATGCAGATTTTAAATTACTTATCTGTTTAGGCTGAAGGGTATAAGTGTTGTGAAATTTTCCAACAGGTAGGATTGCTAATATCCATGCTGATAGAGTTTTTGGGACTCTTTTCTCTTTCTTTTTTACTCCTGAAGAAAGGAAAATACACCTCCCTTGGTTGTGGAGTCAGGGCAAAAAGTAAAGGGATATTTTGTCTCACTTGCAATGTTATTATCCTAGGTATCTAGGTCTACTAAATTTTTGTTTCTCTTCTGGTGATTTTCAATATCTTCTCATGATCACTTATGTCATGAAACAGCTACACACCTATTTCTTTGATTTTTCTTTGTGGAGGAGTTGGTGAATCCTGTTTACCTCTACTCAGCCATCATGAAGATCCTTTGAGTTTTGAATAAACTTTTCTAGTATTAATTATGCTTTAGATATGAAGAACTTAATTTTAGATAAAAAATTCTTGGTTTTTGTACCTGTTTTCTTTTGCAAGTAGTTTTATTTTTCAAAAACTGTAGATTTTGCATTTATAACCACAGTTGACCTAGAATTTAGGGTGGTAAAAATAACTAATATTTTTGTTAATATTGTCAAAATTTTAGTATTACATTGACAGAATAACTTTCTGTAGTAAATCCTTAAGTGGTCATAACTTTCTTATATCCTTCTTTGGCTAAGCAA
>VMDO01038348.1:0-13558 GCA_007922755.1 Pedetes capensis
TAGTAGTGATACTATTTCAAGTATCTGGAAGTTATTATGAGGGAATACAGTAAATGAAGAAACATTTATTCAATAAAATATGCTAAAAGTTGATGAGAAAGTGAAAGTATGTGGCATTTGGGCCATAACCCCTTCTCTCCTGCCTATGTCACTCTTCTCAGCTACAAAGAAGCTCTATGCCTAGTTTGTATGGCCAAGCAGATGGGGCACCCTCCTGCTTCACCTTCTAATCAAAAATTACCACAATGAAGGCTGCAAGTATTTCTCATTCTTTCCAAGTTACAGAAGTTAAATTGCTTTTGAATGCAACCTCAAAGCTGAGGCAATCCCCTTCTTCCACCAAGTCCCACCCTTCATAATATAGAAGCTCTATTGTAGTTGTAGCAATTCCAGAATACCAGAGTCCTCATCACTTTTGCCGGAGACCACTTACAGAGCAGAGATTCCCCACTGAGAGACAAAACAAGAATAAAGAAACAACTGTATCAACTAGTGCTTAGAAAGAAAGGGTTTAATTCATTTAAAATTTTAATTTAAAATTTCAGAGGTTTGTAGATATCCAAACATGGAAAATTATTAGCAAAAACGAAGTACATTACTTAATGGCAAATGGGTCAATTTCCCAAGAAGGCACTGCAATCCTAAACGTGTGCATCTAACAACAGAGCAGTCAAAACTGACAGAACTGCTAAAGAAAAACAAATGAATCAACTATTTGGAAACTTAAATATTCCTTATTTCAGTAATAAATGTATCAAGAAGGTAGCAAATCAATAAATTCTTAGATAATCTGAGTTAGCCTATTAGTCTTCTGATCCCATTGACATAGAACATCCCATTCAACAATTATATAACACGTATTTGTCTAACTCTCACACAAAACATTGATTTTTTAAAAAGACCACACTCTGGGAAATAAAACAAGTCTTAACAAATGTGAGAGAATAGAAATCACTCAATGTTTTATCTCTGACTACAACAGAAATCAATCAGAAACCAGCGATAGAAAGATGGCTGGAAAATCCACCAATAATTGAAATTAAATAACACACTTCTAAATAACTCATCGTCAAAAACAAAAAAGTCCCAAAAATGTAAAAACGTTTTGAACTATATGATAAAGAAAAATACATCTTATCAAAATTCGTGGAAGGTAATGAAAGCAGTGCTTAAGGCAAAATTTACACCACTGAGCACATACATTAGAAAAGAAGAAATATCTAAAAGTGATTGAAAAGGACTTGAATGTATAAGGGAGAAATGTAATGAAGCAACAATGATATAATTCATTCAATCATTTATTTTATCAACACTCATTGAACACTTTTTATATGACAGGCATTGTTCTAATTGTTGAGGATTTAGGAGTGAAAAACAAAGAAAAATCTCACATATGACTCAGCTCATATTCTAATGGGAACATTGGAACACTAAACAAGTATAGGAATAAAGAAAATCCTTTCAGGGGGTTACGGGTGATATGAATAAAATACAACTGGGTAATTTTCAAATGATGGAGAAGGGTTAGTTATCACTCAGTGAGTTGGCCAGGGTGATTGTGCATGAGGATATAAGATTCAGTAGATACTTCATGACAGTTTTATGACAGTATATGTATAGTATTAGCCTTAAATGTTCCTTTAAAACTACTGAACTTTTATTTGTGTCCTCTTAGGAAATATATTTAATTTTTAACATTCCATCTATGAACTTAACATCTATTATACTCAAAGTTTATATATACAAAACTATGTTAGCTTTATGGGAGAAGGATGTGGCACTCCACTCCCAGAAACAATCCTGAAAAAATCAGCCATTAAAGACCCTATGAGGGTCGCTATGAGTTGGACACAACTTGGCAGCTCCTAACAACCACAGTATTGGCTTTTGTATGAACTCTAAAAGCAGGCACTTCTATATTTGACTAAGCAAGTCTAGACATGTATGGAATTAAAGAACAGATAAATGTTTTTTAAAAAACAATGAAAGAATTACTACTATCAGAGAGATGTGCATTTTAATAACTATAAATTTGACATTTTAATTGCAATAACCAAAAATTAGTCAAGGCTTATTCCAAATCTTTTATATTCAAGAGAAGAAAATGGTAAGGATCCAAAAATATGTGGTTAAATTTGCCCATAATTATATCTTTTGCAAACCCCAGAGGGTAGATGCTTTAAAATTATTTATCAGAGAATGATTTCTTGGCAAGTCAATATAATTGAATTTAAAGTAAAGTTAAACTATGTAGTTTCTAGTTTCTGAAATTCTGTTGGATGCTTTCCTGAACAGTCTAAATGTGATAAGTTAGTTCATTTTTTGTGGACAAAACTAATAAAAACTGTATAGATAGACACATAAGTTTCTTTATGTTTAAATTTCCCTGATAGTATACTATTGCTGATCTTTGTAAGAAAAATTATACATAGTTCAACAAAGAGAACTACAGTATTTCTGATGGTCAAACCTACCAGGCCACAAAGCCAACTGAATAACTTTAATTTACTTCTCCTCATATGAAGGAGTTATAACCAGAAACCTCTGACATTTGGGGTTGAAACATTATTTATTCAACACTATTTTTTGATAATTCTTAATATGTTTCTGTTACACTCTCAGCTTGTGGTCATTCTTGCACATCTCAGCCTCTGCTTTCAGAATGAGATGCCTGACGTGTGTTGCATGTGGTACACATGTGAATATGAACATATTCTTAATCATTGTATTCCTCATCTTGAGGCTTAACATTAGTTTTTAATCATCCCACCTTATTCAATGTATTTCTGATTCATCTTCCCACTTTGAGTAAGAATTGCATATCTGCTTCTTCATCCTGTATCCCTACCTTTATCTGACCATGTGGGTCTGTTGGAACTCCAGGGTTTCAGCCTAAAACTTCCCATAGCCATCTGAATCCTGATTTCATCCAGGTGTGCTGGTGCATGCCTGTAACTTGAAACTTAAGAGGCTGAGGAAGGAGGATCACGGGTTTGAGGCTTGTGGCAGGGTGTGTAACTTAGCAAGACCCTGTCTCAAAATTTAAAAAAAAGTAAGCTGGGAGGGGGCAGCTCAGTGGTAGAGCACTTTTCTAGCATGCACAAGGCCTTGGGTTTAACCACCAGTATGGAAAAACTCAATCAATCCTGATTTCAACAATCTTCATCTGGAAGTACTCTTGCAAAATGAATAGAATTTTGACTATCAATGCCTCATATTCTCTATTTCCTTACCAGGATAATTCACACTTTCCAACTTATCAAAGGTGCAGATAACTAATTACAATATGTCATAACTTTTCTATCCTACAGCTGTAGCCCTGTGGCATCCAATACCTTCAGATCTCAGAAGCTAAGCAGGGTTGGGCCTGGTTAGTACTTGGATGGGAGGCCATCGGGGAACACCAGGTGCTATTGGCTTGGGCAAAGGACCTGGCAACCCACTCCCAAAAAACAATCAGCCACTGAAAACCATATGAATGGCAGAGAAGCACTGACAATAGTGTTTCACCTGTTGTAATTAGGGTAGCTGTCAGTTGGACACTGACTCAATGGCACCTAACAACAACATACATTCTCAATTATAAAATTTCCATTATAACATTGAAAGCCTTATTATTCACCAATACAGGACATATTGTCTTATTTTACATGTACTATGAGATCAAAACATATTTTCATAAAATTTATTAAATGAGAAAGGGTTAGTAATTTAAATTAAAATAATTTGTTTAGGTAAACCGATCAAAGGAAATATTAAATCACAATTTGTCAGCATAGTACACTTGTGATATTATCTAAGCTCTAATTATAAACAAGTATATTTGTCCCTGAGGATGCTGCTATTTGTACTTATTATCTATATTTCTGAAGAGGGCTGTGCTGGGCACTGTGGTACATGACCATAATCCCAGCAACATTGAGACTAAAGCAGGAGTATCAGAGGTTCAAAGCTGGGACCCAATCTGTGCAATTTAGTGAGACGCTGTCTCAAAATCAAAACCAAAAACATGACAAGACACAAGAAACTTATAAAGAAGGCTGTTGGTTAGTTTCACAGTCTGAAAATTTCTTACTTATGAAATTTGACCAGCTCATAGGAGAAAATGTTTTCTTTCTCTAATGGCCATCTGTACCAATCAGAAATTTCACTTTTAATTTCATTAGATGCAGGTGGCAGGAATAATTAACACAGCTCTTCATTACATAATAGATCTAATAGGACAGTAGGCATGAGGAATGGGAATTTATGAAATAAATTTCAAGCAATTTAGCATTACCTAGTTTTATTTCCCCCCAAATAGTTTGATCTCTATGCTTCCACTCTCTTTGCTTTTCTATTTGGCCTATGTATGTACTTCTAGATATCTAGTGGCATATATTAGCATTCATAATCATGCTACAGTCAGTAGAGAACTTTAAATTTGCTAGAGTAACACCAACCTAACAAATCAGACTTTAATGCTCCCTTGACCACTGCCTAGCCACATCTACTCATTGCTTTTCATCAGTAATAGTTGTGAGTAGGTACAAGTCCAATGAACAGCACTCTGTCTTCATCTTACTCCACTTCTCAACTTGGTTCACTAGATTTTATCTTCTTGAACCATTACAGGCTCTTATGAAATCACATTCAAATTTTGCTGTCACTTTTCTTGCTTCTCAGTTCTTAATCTACTATTAAAATGTTGAAAACTCCCAAGGCCCCATGCTATATAATTTCTGTTTTTATATCTACTCCACTTGGCCTGAGAGATCCCATCCATGCAAATGGTTATAAAGTGCTATCCATATGCCAATGACTCTTTCCACTTAGATACCAAATCTTGCCTTGTCCAATGACCTACCGGCAGCAGACTCTGAAAAATCCAGTAAAGTTTTGAATGAGAATATCAAACTTAATATATCTAAAACAGAAATCTCTCCTTCCCCTAACTGGTTCCATCTCAGTAAATAGCCCAGCTATCAATCCACTTGCTCCTCAAACTTAGAAGTCATCTGTGGTTCTTTACATACTATGTTGTTTTTGTTGTTGTTAGGTGCCTTTGAGTGGGTGTCTGACTCATAGCAATCCTATATACAACAGGCAAAACACTAGTGTCAGTGCTTCTCTGCCATTCATGAGGTTTTCAGTGGCTAATTGTTTTTTGGGGAGTGGGCTGCCAGGACCTTATGCTAAGCCTACAGTTCCTGGTTTTCCCCAGCAGTCTCCCATCCAAGGACCAACCAGACCTGACCCTGTTTAGCTTCCAGGATCTGATGGGATCAGATGTTACAGTGGTACAGCTGGAGGCTTGTATACTACATAACCCTTATATATTCCTCATCTTCTACATCAAGTCCGTAATCAATTCCTGTTTGGTTCTACTTCTAAGCTGCACCCAAACCAGTCTTAATCTCTCCATCTTCCACTTGCCACCTGCAGTCTACTGTCATCTATTTCTAGGATGACTAAAATAGCCTTTTACTCCATAGTCAAAATAATTTTTGAAAAATGTGAATCATTTCCTGTCACTGTTCCATTCACTGGATTCCAGGGGCTTCACATTACACTGAGAATAAGATGCATGTTCCAAACCATGATGTAATGGGCCTTGGCTAGTTTTCCAACAATCCTTTCCATTTCACCTCTCCAACCATGTCTCTCTACACTTTGCAATCTCCACTCTTTGAGTCACTGTATGATGCTTAGTCACTGCCTGTCAAGCCATAATGACCTTATTTCTTCTTCATAAACTTGTCTTCTTTGCTCCTGCTCCATGTTTTTGATGCTCATTCTCCCTTCTGCTTGGAATAAGCTTTTCCCAGAGTCTCATTTAATGGGCACTTTCCCCCTTTTCTTTAGCTCAAATGATATCTTTACCAAGAAATCTCTCCTCTCTACCCTATCTGAAGTAACTAGCTTTGTCAATCACTATTACCCTATTTTATTAATAATAAAGCATTTTGAAATATTTTATTTATTTAAGCCCATTAAGTTACCTCCTCCATGAAAAAAAAAAGCACCTACCATTTAACCCCCATTGCCTAGAACAGCAGGTAGCACACTGTAGACCACTCAAAACATTATATATTGAATGGGTGTTAAGCTAAAACATCACTAGGCTTTTTATCTTTCAAAAAGAAGAACTGCCTCATATTAGCTAATAAAACCCTACCACATTCTGGTTAAACTAAACACACTCCAAACAATCACTATAAAAGCAAATAACTAGAAGGCCCTAAGAAGTATTGTACAGCCTGGTACAAAATAGAATTATTTCCATTTGCATATCTCAAAATATTTTCTTCAAAAAGACACTTCTTTAAAATTACTATCTGATATAATGGCTTAGCAGGATAATTATAAGCAAAACAATTCTATCTAACAGCATTCTACCCCTAAAAAGCAATACTAGTACAGAAATAAATATCCACTTCCTTCCACAAATAGTAATTGCAAAAGTTAATATAATCACTTGGGTTGCAATGAAAGGTACACATTTAAAAGATCTCATATTTATATCCTAACAATGAATACCTAATCCATTTTCATAAAGTATTTAATTTTCTTTGTGTTAAAAGTATTGTTGTTGTTAGGTGCCATCAAATCCTGTCTGACACATAGCACCCAGCATAGAGTTTTCAATTGCTGATTATTTCAGGAGTGGTCTGCCATGTCCTTCTCCCATTTTTGCAGTGCTGAGGATTGAACCCAGGGCCTCAAAGAATGGAAAGTGGCACTCTACTAACAGAGTTAAACCCCAGCCCACTAAAAGTATATTCTTACTTAATACCCATGCAATCCAAGTATTACATTATCTAAATATGTAACTATATAAGCATGCAAAGCACATAAAGAATATATGAATTATCTACAAAAATAGAATTGCATTTACATTCATAAAGACAAGAAGACATTGACTCTTCATATATTAGTGCAAGTTGACTTCAATTTTGTATCCTTGCTATTTTCAGGGATGTGGGCAAGTAAGTTAAATTTAACCATGAGTTTGAAGTTAAGCTTTAATGTTTTGTCATGGAACACCAATTAACAGATGGTGTGGCACAACCATAGTGGCATGAACCAAGTGTTCCCATTCAGAAATTATCTCAAAAAGCATTTCTTATTTCAAAATATCTGGTTTTAACATTTTTCCCAATCTTGGAGTTTGTCTCAAGGTTTCTTTGCAACAGAAACAGGTTTGATTTAAGCCAAAGATAGTCATTGGTATTTTCCATTTTTTCCCTCCTAAAGTCTATCTCATTCTACTGTGAGGCAAACTAGCACTATTTTATGACAGAATTGTATAGTGATACCATGTATGCTCAGACACAAAAAAGAGATATGAGAAGACATGAGTCTACCCTGCACCAATTTATTACTTGATACTCTGTCTGACAAGCTTTCTACCCTGTGTTCTCAACTGCTTCTTTCTTGCAGTTCTTCTATCTTCCATCTGAGGCAGAAATTCCCTCTAGAGTCCTTAGTCATCATCATAATATTTAAGGAGACAATCTGATACTATGGATCTTTTCTGAAAACCTTTCAATAGCATCTAGCACATGTCAATATGATTACATTTTCCCCACTGATTAAAGATTATAAACTAAAAATTGAATTTGGATGATTAAGAGAACTCATGACAAACACTTAAAAAGTTTAAATTTTTTTCCTTAATTATACTAAGCCTGGCCTCCTCAAGTTAGGATAATATAGAGTCTGCATAATAAAATCCAATTTTCAGAGAAATCTTATTTTTTAAAACATGAAGGAACAGATTTGGGGAAGCAAAAAACATAAAACTAAAACCAAAAAATGTGATCAAAATTTAAAATAACTGCATAAATGAAATTCATTATATGCAAGTTTCTATGTGAGGCATCAATTTAGTACAGCATATGTTCTTGTCTAATTTAAAATATGTCAACAGTGTAATCACTCAGGTGGTGATCATAAGAGAAAATGTGATAAATACTATTCTGTACCTACCAGCTATAATTCACAACACAAACATTAAACTTGAAACAGAATTCAATATCATATTCAAGTAAAGCATAATAATTGGGTTATCAATAATTTACTAATTTTATATTAGAAATTACGAATGATTCAGAATTAAGAACCACAGTGTACAGAATTTGTGCAAGGCCTATATGTGATGAAAGCCTAAACCTTATCATTAAATAATACATAATATAAAGTTGGGTCAAAAATTCCCTTGAAATACTAAGTACTGAAAAGAAAGGTAGGCCAAATAAAAACAACAACAAAAATCAGTCTGCAAAAGTAAAACTAACATTCTATCACCTCACACATGCTGCAGAATGAGACTGTCTCCAATTAGCTTCTGTAGATTGTCTCATCTCAAACAATTAGAGCTAGTTGCACAAAAATTGTCTCATTCAGAACATGCTTTGAGAGGGTTTACAAGATCCCAATGGAGCTTCCAAACTTGCTTTGTTTTCCTAATTGAAAACTTAGAAGGTAATAACCTCCTCTCAATTCATAGAAAGCCGGAAACCCTAGGATACAGAGCAGTTTCCAAAGAAATTTAAAATAAAATCATGTATCATTAAAAATTAAACAAAACAAACCAAGCAAGTCTCCCAAAGAAAGCAAAAACATGCCTTTGAAACAAACAGTAAGTCACCACTGTTCATTGCAGAGTGGCATGTCAGTTACAGAGTGGCAGAATGAATGTGCAAGTTGCCAAATTGAACTAATTCATGTTCTGAATTAAAATAAAACACCCTCAATGTTGCAGGCCACTTCTATTCACCAGCATTGCTAGGGTTTACTGTGATCTGTCTTAGAAGATGTAGGCATTGAGCAGCTGTTTTGGCTCATGCCTCTCTCCTCCCAGGCACCCTTCCATGCAGGATTCCTTTACTGTATCTAGTCCTCCTTCATGGAATGACCTATATATTTACACAGATGCCCAGAACTCCCAAAGAAACAAACAAGGCAAAAGGTGCACATTGCTGGTATAAGAAAGTAAGTGAAAAACTGCCATTTAGAGCAAAAGAAGAAATGCCATCTCAAGATCCACTCTCTAGTGTAGCTTCAGTTCTTCCAGATTTAGCTATTAAAATTCCAGGAGAAGATTATCTATAACAATCACAAATGGTTGTTTCATACCAAGAGCTAAAGATAAAACTTTAATTCTTCCTTTCCAGAGAAATGTAAACTTGGACAAAACTATTAATTTGCTTGTTTAATAATTGGTTATGGAATGTTATGTGCAAGGCACTGGATGAGGGCTTTATAAAGGTTATGAAAAATTATGTAGAGATAATTCCTCAAGGAAATTCCTGTATCAGAAAATTTATGCAAGCACATAAATTGTCATAGGAAAATACAGAGTACTGTGATGAGAGACATCAACATCCTTACATCCAGCAGTCAACTACAAATATGTATTAAACACTAATTATGCAATGATTCCTTTAAGCAGTGATTCCAAAATATATATACATAAACATGTATATTTTTACACTCAATGAGCTTATACTATTTAGTTGGGTAACAAACAGATGTTAAAAATGCAGCAATCACATATCCTAATCAATTTTGAATCCTCAGCACCTGGCATATAGTATAGGTCCTCAATAAAAAGTGTTTTATGAATGGCTAATTAACCATGCATATTTGTGTGTATATATGTGTGTACATGTATATGTATGTATATATATCACAGGCTGGGATTTAGCTCAGTTGGTAGTGCACAGCTCTGCAGTCTCTGGGGTCCTGAGTTCAATTCCCAGCACCACAAAAATGGGAAAAGGAGGTGGTAATCCACTCCCAAGGCAATCCCGAAAGAATCAGCCATTGAAAGCCCTATAAGTGGTGCTATGAGTCGGACACGACTCAATGGCCCCTATCAACAACAACAGCAGCAGCATATATACCATTGTTACCATTATGTTTTAAATGAAATTTGGCACATTTAAAAATAGTTCCTCCCTGTGTTCATTTAAGTCATTTCACAGAAATTATCAAGGGGCATCTCACTGCTTCAATCCCCCACTAAAAGCACAAAGACAGGAGATATTTAAAATAACTCTTAGGAGGTGAAACTGACTTTTAGAACACACTCTGTGGAAGACATCTACTATAAGAGACGAATTTGGTTCGAATTCCAGATGTACATTGGATCAGTCTGAATTGAAAGCACAAAAGATTCATTATTTTGAAAACTCACATATTATTTGATGAAGAGGAATACAGACTAGAAATGCAACATTAACTATTAATTCTTAGCAGAATTCTTAATTTAATTAAAGCAGCTGAAGTCACTTTCCATCTTGCTCTCTGCACTCAATTTTATTAATTCTGATTTTTACTAGCAAACAATTCCATTTCTCTCCCCTTCTATTCCTAGTACTATTTCCTCGATTCTTGACTTTCCCCCTTAGACTACTTCAGAGCTCTTTTAAATCTACCTGGTCAGGCTTCTCCTAATAAGTTTCTATTTTGACTTCTTCAATGATTCCAGATTTTCTGCAAAGTAATATTAGCATTTCCTGTCATGTCATACAGAGTCCTTTGTGGTCTGAATTCCATATATCTTTCACCATCTTTTCTCTTGAGATTTTTCCTCTTCTTCACACCTATGATGCCCAGATATACATGTATTTCAGGCATATCAAACTCTTTCTGGTAAAAACCACCTCTAGTAGGTAGACACAATAATGATAGATGTAACAAATGTTCCCCAAAGATGTCCACATCCTAATTCATGGATCCTATGAATGTTAACATACATAACATAAGGGACTTTTAAGATACACTTAAGTTAAAGATTTTGAAATGAGAGATTATTCTAGATTATCCTGGTGGACCCACTGCAATTTAAAAAAAAAAAAAAAAACATTATACCCTTTGCAATAAAATAGGGTAAGAGAGAAGGAGATGTGACAATGGAAACAAAAAACAGTGAGAGAGAGAGAGAGATGAGAAGATAGTGTGCTGCTGAATATGAGTACAGGAAGGAACCACAAGATGAGGAATGCAAGTGATTTCTAGAAGTTAGAAAAGACAGGATATTCCCTGGAGCATCCAAACGGAATGCCACTCTGCTAATACTTGGGTTTTAGGCCTTCTAACCTTCAGAACTGTAAGATGATAACTGGATGTTGTTTCAAGCCAGTAAATTTGTGGTAGTTTGTTACACCACAGATAGGAAACTAATATATTACACTTGGGTGTCTCATTTCACTTATTGTTTGCAAGGTGTTTAATAGCAGAGATAGTATACATTTCATCTTTCTAATCCTCAGAGAATTCAGTCCAATTGCTTGTTTACAGTATACTTTGTTCAAAAATATTTGCTAAACACAAAAAGTA
Organism: Pedetes capensis; assembly: GCA_007922755.1. Lineage (NCBI taxonomy): Eukaryota > Metazoa > Chordata > Mammalia > Rodentia > Pedetidae > Pedetes > Pedetes capensis. The sequence goes on from VMDO01038348.1 coordinate 11,329, forward strand.
ACTAGAACTGACTGGTGAATATGAAAGAATTATGCCTATAGCATCACTAGTTCCAGAGTTATGACATCTACAAGGATTTTATAATGTGAAAAAGGATGTCATTACAAAAATAAGTACTCCATATATTTCCAAGAAAAACCATCACCAAAGCTATGGGGAAATTATATAAACAATTTTCAGAACATGATTCATGGATATGAAAAACTAGGAATGAAGTGATCAAACCTAAAAATTATAGAGCAATTTGCCTTGCTTCCTTCACTAAAACTTCCTGTAATTTTGTTTTTTTTTTATGTAAGGAATCCAAAGGTAAATTTCTACAAATAAACAAATAAACATTGTAACCTTTTTATATCTTCAGGCATAGCTAATACCATCAATGATACCAAGCACTTAATAATAGAAATTCAATAAATGCTTAACACTTTTATACAGAACCAAATACTTTGTCCTTCAAGAACGAGAAGTAGCTTCTATGCAGAAAACTCAAAAAGCAAATTTATTTGTACACATTGTATATAATTGTATACATTCTTGTTGTTAGGTGCTATCGAGTTGGTATCCGACTCATAGCGACCATGCATACACCTGGCAAAACACTATTGTCAGTGTTTCTCTGCTGTTCATAGGGTTTTCAATGGCAGATTGATTTAGGGGAGTGGGTTGCCGGGTCCTTCTTCCAAGCCTACAGCACCTGGTGTTCCCAAGCGGTCTCGCATCTAAGCACTAAGGAGGCCCGACCCTGCTTAGCTTCCCAGATCTGATGGGATCAGATTCCACAGGGTTATAGCAGCAGGCATCCATCTATATTGTATATAATTGGAAATAGAACTCCACGTCAATGTCTGGAAAGACTGTTACTATGTTAGTACTTGCACATGAATCTGTGTATGTGGCATGCCCATCTATTTGTTTGTGTGTCATATGACTTTTATTTGCAAAGGCATTTATAAAAGCTATGATGCTTTGGAAGTTTTCCATCTTAAAAAACTCAACATTGCAACGCAAAAATTTTCTTGGAGCTCATTCTTTTGGGAAATGCAGAAAACAATTGCTTTCTCAAGGTAATTTTGGCTAGTCACTAGAGCTTTCCATTTCACTTTACTGTCCTCAGGCCCTCTAAACTCTTATTCCAAAGCCCAGTCCACTAGATCAGCATAGAAACCATAAAGCCTGGTTCATCCGCATATGTTCTTCCCTTTCATATTTCTACCAGCCACTCTTACTTATTGGTGAACAATGTAAAATATTTAATATAGTTTTCTCCTTTGGACATCTGAACTATTAAAATGCCAAATCCTTGGTGGCAAATACCTGTCCTAGCACGTGGGAGCCTAAGGCAGGATAACTGCATGTTCAAGGTCAGCGTGTGCTATATGTTGTTGTTGTTGTTAGGTGCCGTCGAGTCGGTATCCGACTCATAGCGACCCTCATAGGGTTTTCAATGGCTGTTTTGGGATTGCCTTGAGAGTGGATTGCCAGGCCCTTCTCCCATTTTTGCGGTGCTGGGAATTGAACTCGGGACCTCAGAGACTGCAGCACAGCACTCTACCAACTGAGCTAAATCCCAGCCATTAGCAAACTCAAAACCAGTCTGGGCTGCCATAGCAAGTCCCTGTCTCAAAAAAATAAAATAAATAAAAGACGATGAATTGACAAGCCCTTTATGGTAGCAACATATTTTAAAAGGACTTTTAATATTCTATAATATGAACGTACTTGTCCATAATTTGACTTATAACAACAAAAGGGCTACAAATTGACATGATAATGTCTTGAAAACAAAACATTTTTTCTCTTCTTAAAATGTCTCCATGAAAATTTCTATTAGGAAAAAAAAATACCAAAATACAACAGAAGCCCGCATACTTTTTTAAACCTAAATAAATAAATCAGAGAAAATAAATGTTTGAGAAATATTAGGATCAATTAAAATAATTTCTGAGCCATAATTAATTGGAAAATTTCTTCCCATATTTATTTTCTCTCTGCATTCTATGTTTATTACAGCATTTTTTAGCAACCCTGAAAAGCCACAAGATGGCATTGGAGAGTCCAATTACTTTATAGAACATATTTATAGAAAAACTGGAATAATCATCTTCAGGTAGTTGTTATTTTTTCTGATATGATAATATACTTGAGAAAAATAATAATTCATTAGAGTGTAGAAACCTTTCCTTGCGTAAATATAAAAATAATTTTCAATTATCATTCACAACATATTTGT
>VMDO01038349.1:0-13554 GCA_007922755.1 Pedetes capensis
TGTGGCAAAAGATCTCTTTAGAGTATTGAAAAGCAAAGATGTCACATTGAAGACGAAGGTGCATCTGACTCATGCCATGGTATTTTCAGTGGCATCATATGGTTGTGAAAGCTGGACATTGAACAAGAGAGACAGAAAAAGAATTGATGCTTTTGAATTGTGGTGCTGGAGATGTCTATTGAATATACCATGGACTGCCGAAAGAACCAACAAATCTGTCCTAGAAGAAGTACAACCAGAGCGCTCCTTGGAAGCAAGAATGGCCAAACTGCGTCTTACATATTTCGGACAAGTAGTCAGGAGAGAACAATCCCTGGAGAAGGACATCATGTTTGGAAGAGTGGCAGGTCAATGCAAAAGAGGAAAACCCTCCACCAGATGGATTGACACAGTGTCTGCAACAATGGGCTTAAACATGGGTAAGATCATTTGCCTGGCACAGAATCGGCAAGTGTTTCGGTCTGCTGTACATAGGGTCGCTATGAGTCAGACTCAACTCGACGGCACCTAACAACAACAACAACTAGAAGTATGCTACTGTGCTACTAGAAGTTGTAGCCAGTGCAATAGGAAAAAAATAATAGCATTTTTTTTTAATTTAGAAATGAATAAACAAAATAGTCTGTATTTACAGGTGATATCATTATCTGCATAGAAATTCCCAAGGAATAAAAAACAAAATAAACATTAGAAACTTCTATAAATAATTGTAAGAAATTAGCAAAGTTGCAAAGTATGCTAATACAAAAAAGCAAGTCAAAACCATGAAAAATTGGATTCTGGTTCAGGTAGAGGTTCAATCTGATAAAATTTATAGGGGTTGTACTCAATTCTAGTTCAGATTTAAAATTTTAATACTATGTGTACATGTTGTTGTTGTTGTTGTTAGGTGCCATCGAGTTGGTATCCAACTCATAGTGACCCTCATAGGGTTTTCAATGGCTGTTTCGGGATTGCCTTGGGAGTGGATTGCCAGGCCCTTCTCCCATTTTTGTGGTGCTGGGAATTGAACTCGGGACCTCAGAGACTGCAGCGCAGCGCTCTACAAACTGAGCTAAATCCCAGCCCATGTGTACATAGACAAACAAAAATTTTTCAGTGTCTTTTTCTCAATTGTTAAATAGCTAAAAAAGGAAAAAAGAAAGGAAAGAAAGAAAGAAAAAAAAAACACACTAAAAGCTGAACCCACTGAACCCGAACCCAATTTTCATTGGGTTCAAGTTCAGGTTCAGACTCAGAAAATATTTTGTAAAATGCTTGAACTGGAATGTATTCAAGATTTATATCTGCATTCAGTTTGAAGCTCTGCTATCTACACATAGGATTTAAACCTATTCACAAGTATTATTACATTTACACCACAAAAAAATACTTGAATGGGACAGGTTTGATGTTCAAGTTTGGGTTTGGATTTGAAGACCTGCAGAAAAACATACCTTTTTTCTCTATATGTTAACAATATACAATTAAAACTAGAAATTAAAACAATGACATATACAATAGATCCAATAAAAATGTAAATACTTTGATGAAAACCTAAAAATTCAAGCACAGAATCTGTCTGCTGAAAACTTCAAATGCTGATGAAAGAAATTAAAGAAGCCCTAAACTAATAGAAACTCTTAGTATGTTTTAGGTTTCAAGATACTTCATAGTGAAAACATTACTTTCCTCCTTCTTTCATTGGTAAATGAACACAATATTGACAAAAAATCAGTAAAACATTTCATATATATAGATAAGCAGATTACAAAAATTTTATGGAAAGGCAAAGAAACTTGAATAACTACAGCAATTTTGAAACAGAAGAATAAATTCTGAGAAGTCACATTGTGTAAAGTCACAATGTTGTATTGGTGAAAGAACAAACATGTAGATCAATGGAATGAAGAGAATGAGAGCAATAGATCCACACAAGTATTGCCAATCGATCTTTAACATAGTCACAACAGCAATTCAAAGGAAAAAAGGATTCTTCAGTCATTGGTGATAGAACAATTTGGCATACACAGACAAACAGACCTTAGCTAACTTCTCAAATCTCGCACAAAAATTAACTCAGAATTGATCATAATATACAGTGCAAAACTAGACATGTTAAGATAAAATCTTCATAGTCTAAGGCTATGCAAAGAATTAGAATTCTTAGTCATGAAAACAAAAGCCTGATATGTAAAAGAAAAAAAATGGCAAGCAAGAGTTTAACAAATTTTGCTACTTTGCCTCTGCATAAGTCACTGTCATAAGAATGAAAAGATAAGGTACAGATTGCGAGAAAACATTTACAAATCATATACCTGACAAAGAGCTTCTTATCTATAAGTAAAAAGTTCTCAAAACTCAACAGGGAATAAAAAACACAATTTTCTCTCCCAAATGCACAAAATATGTTCACATACTTTTCATCAAAGAAGATACATGGATGACAAGTAATCACATTAAAATGTATTCAATAGCCACTAAATGCAAATTACAATCATGATGAAATATCACTGCCACCTATTGAAAGTCCAAACTACAAACTGTTGAAATATCAAGTCCTGGAGAAGATGTAGAACAATCTCTTACACACTGCTGCTGGGAATGTAAGATGATGCAGACACTGTGAAAAACAGTTAGGTGGTTTCTTCTGAAATACTCATACATTTAATATGAGGTCCACCATCTCACTCCCAGTATTCATCCTAGAGAAATGAAAAGTATGTACACAAAAATCTACAGGAGGAAATTTATAGCAGCTTTACTCTTAGTTGACCAAAAGTGAAAATCAAATGTCTCTCAGGGAATGGAGACAAAAATGTTGGTAAGGCCAAACAATGAAAATATTCTTCAGCCATAACAAGGAACTACTGAAACACAAAAATGTGGGTGAAAGCCAGATGCTGTGGCACACGCCTGTAATCCCAGAGCTCAGGAGGCTAAAGTAGGAAGATAACAAGACTGAGGCCAGAGGCAGCCTGCATAAATTAGCAAGATCCTGTCTTAAATAATAGAAAGGGGGCTGAGGGTATAGCTCAGTGGTAGAGCACTTGCCTAGCATGCACAAGGACCTGGACTTAACCCCTGGTACTACAAAAAAATTTTTAATTAAATAAAATAAAAAGAATATGGGTTAATCTCAAAATCATTATGCTGAGTAATAGAGGCAAATCCCTTGGGGCTGGGATTTAGCTCAGTGGGTAGAGCGCTGCGCTGCAGTCTCTGAGGCCCCGAGTTCAATTCCCAGCACCGCAAAAATGGGAGAAGGGCCTGGCAATCCACTCACAAGGCAATCCCAAAGCACTCAGCCATTGAAAACCCTATGAGGGTCGCTATGAGTCGGATACCGACTAGACGGCACCTACCAACAACAACAGAGGCAAATCCCCAAAGGTTAAATATTATATAATTTCATTCATATGGCATTCCAAAAATACAAAACTATTGTAATGAGAAAGAGATCTAAGTTGTTGGTTTTTGAGTTGGTATGTGAGTGGCAGGTTTGAGTATGAGGAAAAAGCACACGGGGGGTTGGGCTAGTAATGATCAGTTCTGTATGCTGTTCGTGGTGATGGTTACAGAAATCTATACATGTATTAAAATTCACAGAAATAACAGTAATAAAGACTGTGTATTGGCAAAAAAATAAATAAATAGATTAATGGAGTAAGTAGAAAGCCAAGCAATGGCTCACATAAAAATAGTCTATTGATCTTTTATAAAGGAGTAAGAGCAATTTAATGGAGAAATGATAGACTTTTCAATAAATATTGTTGAAATAACTGGTCATTCACATTAAAAAAGAATACAAACCCAGAACGTACACCGTTCACAAGCATTAACTGAAAATGGCGCATAGACCTAAATGTAAATGCAAACTATAAAATTTCCAGAAGATAATTCAGGAGGAAAGTATAGGTGACTTTCAGTTGTGCTATGATTTTTTAGAAAAGAAACAAAGCACAATCTATGGAAGAAAAAACTGATAAGCTAGACTTCATTAACATTAGAATAGTCTGCTCTATGTAAAACATCAAGAAGATTTAAAGACAAAGCATAGCCTGGCAGAAAATAATTCCCAATGGCTAGTATCTAAAATATACAAAGAAAATTAAAAATAAGGAAGAAAACAATTAAATCGACAAAATATTTGAATAGATAGTTCACCAGTGAAGATACATAGATGGCAATTAAATGTATGAAAAACTATTTAACATATGGTATCTGATAATTACAAATTAAAATAATGATGATGAACCACTATACACCTATCAGAATTGCTGAAATACAAAAGTATGACAACATTAAATGCTGGCAATGACATGAAACAATAGGAATTCTCCTTCATTGACTGTAGGAATGCAAAATGGTGCACACATTTTGGAAGACAGTCTGACAATTCCTTATAAAGCTAAACACAGTCTTATCACGCAATCCAGCAATCACTAAATGAATATATCCAGATGAATTTAAAACTAAAACTAGCACAGGTATGTTTATAACAGCTTTATTCCTAACTGCCAAATCTCGAAAGCAATAAAGTTGTCCTTCAATAAGTGAGTGGATAAATAAAATGTGGTATGTGCATACAATGCAGTATTATTCAGACTTAAAAATGAGCTATCAAGCTGCGAAGATATGGAGTAACTTTAGAATGCACACTACTAAGTGAAAAAAGTCAGCCTGAAAAGGCCATATACTGTAGGATTTCATATGACATTCTAAATTAGGCAAAAGTATAAAGGCAATGAAAAGATCTATGGCTATCAAGGATTCAGGGAGGAAGAAGGCAAGAATGAGTAGGTGGAGCACAGAAAATGTTTAAGGCAGTGGAGCCATTCTGTACAATATTGAATGGACAGATACAAGACCTTTGCATTGATCAATACCCATAGAACTGTATCATACAAAGAGTGAATCTTCATGTAAAATATGAAATTTAATAATGTCAATATGATTCTTCAATTGTAACAAATATATCACATTAATACAAGACATTAAATGTGCAGAATATAGGCAAGAAATGTGACATATGAGAAATCCACTTTCTGCTCAATTTTTCTGCAAACTTTAAATAGCTCTGAGAAATATTCTATTAATTTGAACAAAATCATAGAGCTACACCCTGAAAGTAAAATATCAACTTTACTGCATTAATAATTTCAAAAACAAATTGAAACTAAAAGTAACTTAGGTGTACAACAACAGAGGAAAGTTTATACATGCCTACAGGCAAATCCACTTGTAACAAATATTATGTAGTAGTTTTTCACTACTGTAAGAAATATTTGAGACAATTATCAAGAGAATAGGTTTGTTTTTGCTCTCAGTTTTGGAAGTTTCATCAGATGACCAATTGTCCCCGTTCCTTTGAGTTTATGGCAGTACAGTATCTTGTGGTGGGAGTAAATGTTGAAGAAAGCCTACTCGCCTCATGGCAAAGAATTGCAAAGGGAAGAGAAAGAGACCAGGGTCCCACAATCCCCTTCCAGAGTATGACTCCTCAATTACCAGAAGACCTCCCACTAGGTCCCACTTTCTAAAGGTTCCATCACCTCCCAACAGTGTCACTGGTTGGGGGTTGAGCCTTTAACACAGGTCTATGGAGGTACTTACCCAAATCACAGTAATTTATATTCCCATGGATTTTGTGTGACACTTGGAATATTGGCATTTTTTCTTTTTCTTCTTTTACTCAGTTAGTGTCACTTAATCTCTACCTCTTCCTACATGTCTGTCAGCTTGTCATGCTGGAGGAGCTTGTGTGTTGCTGTGATGCTGAAAGATATGCCACAGGTATTTCAGGTACCAGCAGGGCCACCCATGGTGGACAGGTTTCAGCTGAGCTTCCAGACTAAGACAGACTAGGGAGAAGGACCCAGCATCACACTCCTGAAACAATTAGCCATTGAAAGCCCTATGAATAGCAGAGAAGCACTGTCAAATATAATGTGGGGAAATGAGCCCCACAGGTCGGAAGGTATTCAAAAGACAACTGGGGGAAAAGTTGCCTCCACAAGGTAGAGTTGCCTTTAACAATGGGAATAGAGAAAACCCTATGGTACATCCACTTGCTGATGTGGCACGATTCAAAATAAGAAACACAATTATTGCAACAATAGGCCTAAGCATAAAAAGGATAGTGTGTATGGTACAGTGTCAAGTACTGTTTTGTTCTGTCATACCTAACATCACTACAAGTAGGACTTGACTCAGTGGCACCTAACAACAAAACAAAAATCTCTACCTCATGAGACTCTCCAGCTATGCAGCTTTTTTCCTTCTATAATCCGCTGATATATTTTTATATGATCATTTTCTGCACCCCTTTGCCATTATGGTTGCCTCTCCTGTCCTGTTCCACACTCACCTGACAAGTGTGCCGCCAATAGACTGTGCTCCTCCCTCACTCTCAAACCTGGCGCAAGGCACACTGCAGAAGAAAGTGCTACACATCCTCCAGGTGGCCTTCATTGCCTCCTGTCTGATTTCAAGGAGGTGTATGTTACTACTCAGTTGTCCTACTTTATTTTCCCTCTGAGATCTTCCTCCACAATGGTGATTTTAAAATGTCTTCATTTTTCTTAAATATCTGATGGTACCAGCTTGCTTGTCCTCAGCAGTGGATATTTTGTCCCAAATGAAATAGGAGGCATCATATGATGTCTATCAGCAACTCACACTATTAAACTGACAAATGCAGCCTCATCCCAAGTCATGGTTCTTTGTTACTGTCTATTAATGGAAGGCTCATTCCTTTAGGTCTGTTCTTCGGGATGCCATTGAACCAATGTCTTCTCTAAGTATTATCATTCTAAGTATCCCTCTTTATAAGCTTGTCCCCCAAAGCATTTACACTTGATCAAATCTTTCCCAGTTACAAAAAATAAAAATCCTCTCAAACACTAGAACTTCCATCCCCTTTATTCCCCTTACTGATAGTTATCTGCTATAATTACCTCTGATTTATCACTGACCATTCACTTCTTAGTCCTAATCATCCAATTCTTTCCCAAGTCCCCATAAAGTTGCATTCAGAAAGATACTAATGAACTACTTGATGCCAAATCCAATGGGCACTTTTTCATGTTGATTTTCCTGCTTTCTGTTCAGTACTTATATTTTTCTTTTCTTGGCTTCTGTGACTTCAGTTTCATTCATGCTAGTCCTCTTTCTTCCTTGCTTGTTCCCTTTCAAACTCCATTGTCACCTTTTATTCTTTTAGCAATCATTTAAATGTTGGTCTTCATTCTCAACACATGGCCTTTGAACAACCTCTTTGCTTCTATAGATCCAATTATGAATCCAAACTCTGGTGTAGGTCTCTCCTGAATTTCAGTTTCATAACCAACCTCCTATCAGTCTCCTCTAATCATATTCCAAAAATACCTTTAAATTAAAAATATGAATTCTTTACCCTCTCTAATTATCCTACAGTTTCTCTTTTATTTGTCCATCCAGTTATCCACACCAGAATCCTGGTAATCGTCCCTAACACATTCCTGAATCTAACACCTCACATCCAGTTAATTCCTGGGCCCTGTTTGTTTTTCCACCTAAATATTTCCTGAACACTAGTTACTACCATCCAAGGTCACTGACAACCTACATCAAACCATCATCATATATGATATGAATGGTGAATTTTATTCCTTGATTGTTCTCTTGCTTTCAACTTTGTATGCCCCTAGTAGATTTCTTTTCCATTTAGCAACTAGTGATAGCTTTCTCAAGCAAAGTTCTGATTGTATCATTCAGTGGTCCCTTTTATGTTTCCAATTGTTATCTCCTTAATTGAGCTGACATACTTTCACCATTAGACTCAGTCAGAAGTCTCTTGACACAGCTCTGCCACTTCCTATTAACACTTGTTTCCCACATAATCTAAACTATATGCAGTTTCCAGAGCTCACTGTTCTAGCTCATGCCTCAGTGCTTTTGAGAATGGCCCTGGAATTGTTTTATTTTGTTTTATTTTTCCACATTAGCTTCTTTTTATTCTTTTAATACTCAGTTCAGGTAACATTCTCATCTTTTCTAGGTAAGGGCTGCCACAACACTGTATGTATTCCTATCACAACCATCTCATAGTGATCCTCTTTTCTCTCCGCCTGTGTGGACAGCAGTTTGAAAGAACATCAAGAACTTAAAGAAGAGAAGAAATTCAAAATGGAAGAAGCCCAAGTCCTTGAACAAATGCTTGAAAAGACATCCTACCAGAAACTATAGATTGGATTTTACATAAGTGAGAAATCAATTTTTGTTGAATTAAATCATTGAGATTTAAGAACATATCTGCATGGCAGTTAAGCTAAAATGAAACATTTGGTAACCAGTTTAATATGGCCCCAACCTAGAATATGAGACCATTTTGATTTATAAATGGTTTGTTCTAGGGCACCTGAGCACATACATCAACAAATTTGATTCCTAAAGCTCTGGAATGAAGGACTTTATGAATTAGTGGGAAAAATCCTACCATAAAGTTGAAGGGGGTAGTAGTGATGATATTGTCCATCCTCTCCATATTACACAGAGGACTCTGACAGTCAGGTTGCTTACAATTCTCCTAACTCACATGTCCAATGTATTGCCTGGGACAACTCACAATCTATTGACTGCCCAGGTAACATGAACTCTGACTGCCTAGATTTGGTCCTCTCCCTCAACACCCTCACCCTACCCCAGCATTCCTGAAACTGTTGTGATGGAGGAGAATCATTTTCTCAGGTAGTGGAGAAGAGTTCTTTGACCAAGAGCATTCAAGGGACTGACATCCCTGCTAGAACCTTGAGAAAAATCATCCTCACTTTTGCACCCTTGACTTGGGAATGAACTTTCTAACCCAGATGCAAAAAAGCACATCCTATCAGATGAAAATGGACTGCTTTGTTAAATAGCATTTAAGAATTCCTGTTCAATGAAGGATGCTATAGACTTCTTTATTAAATAAGAGACTGGGAACGATTGTGGAAAAATAGAAATCCCTCATTCACTTCTAACCGAAGTGTAAAATGAAATGCCATTTGGAGTTCTCTGGGAGTGCCATACAAAATTATGTATGCGTATATTCTATGACCCAGAGACACACAATGAAAACCCCAAAATAAGTCTATAAAAGGTCAAGTGAAAGGACAGAGGGCATTCACTTGTCCATTGCTAGAAGATGAAGGTACAATCAGAAGCATGAATATGGCAACACGAGGCAGTAATCAGAAACACTGAAGATATGAATAGGACAACACAGGTAAATATTAAAACCAAATTTTTGAGGGAATAAAGAATAAAACAAGACTATGTGTCCTATGCCTGCAACGGTAGCCCTGTGGCATCTGATCCCGTCAGATCTCGGAAGCTAAGCAGGGTTGGGCCTGGTCAGTACCTGGATGGGAGACCACCTGGGAACACCAGAAGCTGTAGGCTTGGGAGGAGGACCTGGCAACCCCCTCCCAAAAATCAATCTGCCATTGAAAATCCTATGAACAGCAGAGAAACACTGACAATTGTGTTTCCCCTGTTGTACAGAGGGTCACTATGAGTCGGATACCAACTCGATGGCACCTAACAACAACAACAATGTGTCCTATGTCTACAAGATATTTGCATTTGTATATAAATGCACATATATAATATGAACACACATATGCATACATAATATAAACTTAAATGCACAGGAAATAGTTAAATTATTTTTCTTTTTTATCAAGAATGTTTTCAGGCATGCAAAAGTATACACAATTTAACAAAAAGCCATATGCCTTCTATTCAGCTTAAAAAACAAAACAAAACAAATAAAATTCAATACCACAATTAATTGAAAATTAAACCTCCAAGAATGTATTCTCTTCACTTCTGACCAGAGTTTAAAATTAGTCTGATGTTCTTGATTATTTATACTTTTACATTCCTGCTACACTCATATTTGTGCAGAAACAGTATAGAGAATTATTTTATGTTTAAAATTTTCTTAAAAACACGTTAAACTATTCCTGTCCTTTTGCAACTAGCTTGATATATCTAGTGTGTTCATTTTGACAGTATCGTCTTATATGAATGCACCATATATTCTTTTCTGTGCTTTATTGATAGGCAGATTGCTTCAAATTTTTGGCATTACAAATAATTTTCAAATGGGCATTTTTTTTGCACACATCTTCTTGTTTGCATGTGTATGAGATTACCTAGGGTATAAAACCAGAACTGGAATTTGCGCTTGCTTTTAACTTGATATTGGCAAATAATTCTCCAGAGTAGTAATTCCTACTTACATTCTCATCAGTATTGCATGAATATATCTATTCTTTGTTCTTTGTTGATATCCTTGCCAACATGTGCTACATTTGGGGGTTGTTGTTAGTCATTGTTTTATAATTTATTATCTGATAAATATGAAAAAATCTTCTAGGTTGAGGATCATAACATGTATTTATAGACCCTTCTGGGTGTGCCTATTCATATCATTTGTCTATGTTTCAATTTTTATGGATTTTCTTATTGATTTATAGTAATTTTGTATGCACTGAATGCTAATACTCTTTCCTGTTTGTATATTTTCTTTACAATGTTTACATTTTTGATACAGAAACTTTTTTAATTAAAAATTTTAAATCCATCTTTTCCTTTATTCATATTTTTCTTTGTGTGATTTAAAAAAAATTCTCCAATATCAAGGTCATAAAGTCATTTTGCTATATTTTCTGTAAAACATTAAATTATTTTACTGTTCACATTTAAACCCTTGACTAGAATTGATTTTTTTTTATTTTATAGAGATAGGACACAATATATTTTTATATGGACATGCTATTGCTCCTGAAATATTTACTGAAGAAATCCTTCTTCCTAACTGATTTGTAATGTCAACTCTGTCACTTATCAATTTTCCATTAATTCAACATGGTTTTATTATCTACCACATATCCAACTCTGTTATAAGCACTAGTTATATATCAATAATAAAATAATTATTCCTGAAATTCATTCTGGGTTTCCATTCTGTTCTTTTATTCAAGTTGATACCTTTATGACTAAAAAAGCTCTTTCTTGTATAATGATTATGTTAACTTAGTTATCTACTATCTACTAAACATATTTCCCTCATTTTATTCCTCTTTTTCTAATTATTTTGAATATTCTTATGACTTTTACCATATATAAATATACATATAGGTGTATGTATATATATATATATATATGTGTGTGTGTGTGTGTGTGTGTGTGTTATGTTTATTCATACATATTAATGAAAATGTTAACTTCTATATCAAAGCCTATGTCTTAGCCTGGATCCTCTAAAAGCAGAGCTTGAGAGGATTGTTGTGGAAATGCTTTTCCTGAGAAAAAAACAGTGAGAGGAGTAAGAAGCAAGATTGGCAGGAAAGGGGTCCCCATGCACCTAAGGACAGTAGTCTTGAGAAGAAGGCAACTGGGAAGTGTTGGGGGGTCTCTGTGTTATCTCAGATATAGAACACTTGGCTTTGAGCCCATATTAATCAGGGAGGGTGAATGGATGCCCTGTACAAATGTATGGGTTACGAGAGTGTAACAGTATAAACAATCAACAAAGTCCAACTAATTTTAAACTCTGGTCAGAGGTAAGGTGAATACATTCTTTGAGAGTTAATTTTCTTTTTTCTTTTCTTTTTCTTTTTTTTTTTTTCTTTTTCAGTACTGGGGTTTGAACCCAGGGCCTCATGCTTGCATACTCTGCAAGTGCTAGACTACTGAGCTGCACCCCCAGCCCATTTTTTTTTTACTTTTTTTGAGACAGGGTCTCACTAAGTTACACAGACTACCTCTGGTGTTGAACTTGCAATCCTCCTGCCTCTGCCTCCCAATCCACTGGGATTTCAGGCGTGCAACACCGCTCCTGGCTAGGGAGTTAATTTGCAATAGTCCAGAGAAGAGAGCAATAGTCCAGGAGCCAGCCAACATTCACGGCAGCTAAGGGATTCAGTGGAGCCCCAATGTGATCCACTCTAATCCATAATATTTGTTAAAAAGGAATTTATATCCCCAAACACGTAAATTTTACACAATATGGTTATTTTAGTGGGAAAAAATGGGGCTAGGGATGAGTTTTTTAAAAATAAAAGGATTTTTTACTGCATGGTTAAATAGTGAAGTTTTATTAATACCCATCTTTGTATTTGTTATACAATAAAAGATTGATATACATAGTAATCAATAAATACACAATCCAATCTCCAAATACACACTTACCCTTTATAAACATTGATTTGCTAAAGCCAAAGAAGCTTTGTGAACAGCTGAGGTCTATAATTTAGGTGGTTTTTGTTGAGCTTTTGTAACTCTCTTCTAATGAGTCAGTGTTCAACCACTGTTCAGTCATAGATTTTAATTGCAAACTTTGGGACACTCTTAATTAGGGGTGAGCGAAGCCAGATTCTCTAAAACCCAATACTTGCTGATGTGCTTAATGTTTTTTCCTAGTGTGGACTTATTTTCAGCCTCAGCTCTTACATGTATTATAAAAAAGAATAATTTTGTGTTCTGATTTACTTGTTCCTAGCTGCATAGGCACATTGTTCAATACCCAAGATGTCTCAGGGGTAGTATTTTTCTATGCTGGCTATCTTGCAAACAGAATACAATATGTGTTACACAGTTCACCCATTTTGTCTTGTTTCCTGATCATCCAAATACATTGTTACACTATTATAATATCTAGATGAATATTGTCAGACTCACTACCTCATTTAAAATGTACAAACCAGACTCCAGTCTAACTTTTATAAAGGAAACCCAGAATCAGGAGTATAGCAATATGGTGGAATGTGTTAGCACAAACCACTTTCCCAATGCAATATTTATTCCAATGTTCAAGAAAAAAGGAAATGTAGAAGCAATAAATAAACTAAGTGGGATAATAAATCCCATAGTCATTACTGCAGAAACCCTATGTGATAGGTTGCATGACAGGTCAAGACCTCAGAGGGAAGCATTGGGGTCCCCGTGTTGTCGCAGATACAGAACATTTGGCTTTGGGCCCAAATTAATCAGGGGTGTGAATAACAACAGAAATTGGCTCTTTAAAAAGTAAAAAATTGAGTAAAAACTTTTTAAAACTGATGAAGATAAAAAGGAAAGAAAAATTCCTAAAATTAGAGATCAAAAGGAAGGCATTACATATAAAACTAGAAGACATTATGGTCAACTTTTTGATGATAAATTTGAAAATTTAAATGAGATAAATTCTTAGAAAAAACTAAAGATTTCTTAAAACTGACATAAGAATAAGAAAAATACACATTTTCCTTTTGAAGAAACTGTCTTTGTTTTTCTTTTAAATAAATTCTCCCAAATGAAATGACAGCTTTAGATGTCTTCAAGGGGAAAGCCTGGCAAACTTTAAGGAAAAAATAACGCCAATCTCATACAAACTTTTCCAAAGTAAAAAGTAGGCATACTGACAATTTTATTTTAAGAAATAGAATCAGGCATGGTGAGGCATGCCTGTAATCCCAACACTTAGGAAGCGGAAACAGGAGGATCATGATTTCAAGACTGGCCTGGGTTTTTCTCCATTTAATATAATGTTGGCTGTAGGTTTGT
>VMDO01038350.1:0-13555 GCA_007922755.1 Pedetes capensis
GTAAAGAAAAGCTATTGATTTTTGTGTGTTAATTTTGTAGCCTGCAACTTTGCTGAAGGAGTTAATTAGATCCAGAAGTTTTCTGGTTGAGGTTTTGGGGTCTTTCAGGTACAAGATCATATCATCTGCAAATAAGGATAATTTGACCTCTTCCTTGCCAATCTGTATCCCTTTGATTTCTTTCTCTTGTCTGATTGCCTTGGCTAGGACTTCAATTGCTATGTTAAATAGAATAGGAGAGAGAGGATATCCTTGTCTTGTTCCAGATCTAAGAGAAAATGGTTTCAGTTTTTCTCCGTTTAATATAATGTTGGCTGTAGGTTTGTCATAAATGGCTTTTATGAAATTAAGGTATTTGCCTGTTACACCTGTCTTCTCCAGTGTTTTTATCATGAAAAGGTGTTGAACTTTGTCAAAGGCCTTTTCAGCATCAATTGAGATAATCATGTGGTTTTTGTTTGCCAGTTTCTTGATATGCTGGATTACATTAATTGATTTCCATATGTTAAGCCAGCCTTGCATCTGTGGTATAAATCCCACTTGGTCATGGTGGATAATCTTTTTTATATGCTGCTGGTTTCTGTTTGCCAGAATTTTATTAAATATTTTTGCATCTAGATTCATAAGGGAGATGGGTCTGTAATTCTCTATCTTAGATGAATCTTTTCCTGGTTTAGATTTCAGGGTGATGGTAGCTTCATAGAATGAATTTGGGAGTGTTCCCTCCTTTTCTATTTTTTGGGATAATTTGAGGAAGACAGGTATTATATCTCCTTTAAAAGTTTGGTAAAATTCTGCTGTGAATCCATCAGGACCTGGGCTCTTCTTTGTTGGGAGACTTTTAATTACCTTTTTTATTTCCGTATAAGTAATGGGCTTGTTTAAGTCAATTATGTCTTCTTGGGTTAGCTTTGGTAGGTCATACGTGTTAAGAAATTTGTCCATTTCTTCTGCATTTTCATATTTTTGGGAATACAGTCTGTCATAGTAATCCCTGACAATTTTCTGTATTTTGTTGAAGTCAGTGGTTGTGGATCCATTGTCTTTCATAATCTGTACTATGTTGGATTTTTCCTTTTTCTTTGTGATGAGGTTAGCCAGAGGGGTGTCTATTTTCTTAATCTTTTCAAAGAACCAGCTCTTAGTCTTATTAATTTTTTGAATTATCTCTTTAGATTCTAATTGAGATATTTCTCCCTTTATTTTTGTAATTTCCTTTTGGGTGTTCCTTTTAGGCTTGATTTTTTGTTGGTTGTCTAGTGTCTTAAGATGCGTCATTAGATCATTTATTTGGCTCTTCTTTATTTTATTGATGAAGGCACTTAATGCTATAAACTTCCCTCTTAAAACTGCCTTTGCTGTATCCCATATGTTTTTGTATCATGTGTGTTCATCATCATTTGATTGTAGGAATTTTTAAAATTCCAATTTGAGTTCATCAACAATCCATGGGTCATTTAGCATTGTATTATTCAGTCTCCATGAGTTTGTAAAGTTTCTGAAATTATTCTTGCCCTTGACCTTCAATTTTATCCCACTGTGATCTGATAAGGAACAGGGGATAATTTCTACTTTTTTGTATTTGTTGAGGGAGTTTTTATGGACTAGTATATGATCTATCATAAAAAACATTCCATGTCAAGCTGAAAAGAATGTGTATTCCTCATCGTGTGGATGAAATATTCTGTATATATCTGTGAGATCCAACTGGTTTAGGGTGGAGATTAGATTTAATGTTTCTCTGTTGATTTTTCATTTTGATGACCTTTCTCTTGAAAAAAGTGGGGTATTAAAGTCTCCCATAATTATTGATTCTGGTCCAATAAAGTTCTTTATATTCCATAAAGTTTGTCTTATAAAGCTAGGTGCCCCTATGTTTGGGGCATAAATATTAAGGAGCGTTATTGATTCTTGATTGATTGTTCCTTGTATTAAAATGTAATGTCCTCCTTTGTCTCTTCTAATTAGTTTTGGAATGAAATTTAATCTATCTGAAATTAGTATTGCAACACCTGCCTTCTTTTGTTCCCCCCCTGCTAGGTATACATTTTTCCAGCCCTTAACTCTCAATTTATTCCAGTCTTTGTGAGTTAGATGAGTTTCTTGGATATCACATATTGATGGTTTGTGTTTTTTCATCCAATTAGGCTACCGCTGTCTCTTAATTGGCAAGTTAAGACCATTTACATTAATAGTGATTATTGAGTAGCATTTATTGTTATATACCCAATCATTACCTGTTACTGATTTATGAATCATGTTTGCTTTGGTCCTTTCTTGGGTTGCACTCATTTCAGCTAACCAGTTCTTTGTTTTCCTTTTTAGGATTGTCTTAACTCTCCTGGATGTGGTAGTTGATTTACAATCCTCTCCAGTGCTGGTTTGGTGGTTGCATATCGTTTAAAAGCATCAATGTCATTAAATGTCTTATACTCCTCATCTATTTTCAAAGATAATTTTGCTGGATATATTAGTCTTGGCTGGAGTTTTTTTGTTTGTTTGTTTGTTGTGTTTTTTTTATTTGAATCACCTGTGTCCATTCCTTTCTCGTGTTCAATGTTGATATGGAGAAGTCTGCAGTAATTTTAATAGGTTTTGCTTTATAAGTAATAAGGGATTTTTGTCTTGCTGCTTGCAGGATATCTTCCCTGGTCTCTAATGACAGCATGCAAGCAATGACATGTCTTGAGGATGATCTACTTAAGTCAGCCTTCAAAGGAGTCCTGAATGTCTCAGTGGTGTATATATCCATTTCCTGTACTATCTTTGGGAAGTTTTCCCTGAGGATATCCTTTACTAGATTTTGAAGGCCTCCAGTGGATCTTTCTTCTCCTTCAGGAATGCCCTGAATTCTTAAGCTTCATTTTTTCATTCTATCTGAGTTCTCCTGGAAATCTTTTTTTAATACCTTTATCATTGATTCCATTTCTGACTGTTTGTATTTAAGTTCATTTATGGCATCTTCAGAATCAGAAATCCTCAGCTCAGATTCATCCAGTCTCAATGAAAAGGATTCTTTAGCCAAGTTCAATTCAGTTAACGTGGATTGAGTTTCAAGGAGACTTGCTTGGTTTTTCCTTATCATTTCTAACTGGGATGATAGAATGGATTCCAAGTGAGATAACTTCTTTTCAAGGATTTCCAGGGTGCTTGTAGTATTCCTTTTAATTTCTCTTAGCATGTTTATAACCATGACTCTGAATTCCGAATCAGAGATCTCTAAGAATTGAGAGTCCTTGGAGTTATTTGTTGGGGGGCTTTGCTCTGTGGGGCCTTCACATCCATCCTGCCCCTTTGTGTTTTTTGAAGGTTTACTTTGTTTGCTCATAATATGTTCTGGGAAGTAGAATTTGTCTCTCCTGAGTGCACAGGATTTCTCCCTCTGTTATTCCTTTGAGATTTTGTGGTGCTGAGTCTCTGGTGCTTATTTGAGCTTATAAACTGGGTATATTCTTGGCTTTTTGGTCTATGTGGTTCTTTCTTTAGTCCACCAGCCCAACTCCAAAGGGGCAAAGGGCTAAGGAGGCGATAGATTTTGTTTCTCTTCTGTGGGGTGAGAAGGGGGGGATCTGGTGACAGAAGAGGGGGAAAGAGGAGTTAGACGAGAGAGGCTAATAGAAATAACTGTCAAAATTAAAATTAAGGTTAATATTTAAGGGTAAAATAATTAATACAAAGACACATATATAGCTTAAAAAAAAGAGAAGAAGAATAGAACAAGGGAAGAGAGTAAAACAAGAAAGGAAGAAAATAGAAATGAAAAAGAAGAAAAAAACGCACATATAAACACTCCCACACACATATAAAAACGTTTGTAGTCAGGTACAGTGATGTACGCCTGCAATCCCAGCAGTTTGGGGGGCGGAGGCAGGAGGACCGCAAGCCCAAGATCACAGGCAGCCTCTGCAACCTAGCAAGACCCTGTCTCAAAAAGTAAAAAATATGGGCTGGGGGTGCAGCGCAGCAGTCCAGCACCTGCAAAGCAAGCAGGCACAAGACCCTGGTTTCAAACCCCAGTACAAAACAACAATAATAAAAACAGAAACAGAAACAAAAACAAAAACAAAAACAAAACAAAAAAACCATGCATACACACTCACACACACATATAAAAACACTTGTAGTCAGGTGTGGTGGTGCACGCCTGCAATCCCAGTGGCTTGGGGGCAGAGACAGGAGGATCACAAGCCCGAGATCAGAGGCAGTTTGCACAACCCAGCAAGCCTCTGTCTCAAAAGGTAAAAACTATGGGCTGGGGGCACATGCGGCAGTCCAGCACCTACAAAGCAAGCAGGCACAAGACCCTAGATTCAAATCCCCATACAAAAAGAAAAAGAAAAGAAAAGAAAAGAAAAAAAACCTTGTATGTTCTTGCTAGTGGAATCTGCACTGTGGACATCCAGTTCAACTGGGTGAAGTTGATACTGCAGGAAGCAGTGCTCCCTCCAGAACTCAGAACTCCAGAACTCCACACACTCTTCAGGAGCAGTCTGTCTTAGTCTATAGAAATTTTGCCGATTACATAGAAAATGGTGGATTGCCCCACAATGTCCTGGGTTTAAGTGGGACACTGAATGCCCAAAGAGATGGTTCCACGAAATATTCTGTGTCTATTGTATTATTTGAGAGGCAGTGGAACCTGGGGGATCCTCCCAGGAGTTCCCCCTGTCCCACGTAGTTTGGGTGCCAATTCCCCAAATCAGAGATTTCTGGTCCAAAACCTATAGCATGGAGGGAATATGGCTGCTATTGTGGATTTTTTTTATTGCAGGGCTTTCCACCCACTTGGGAGACCACTTGGGAGGAGCAAATCCTCTTGTGGGCGGGATGATATACAACCCCTCCAGAGGGAATCTGTAACAGATCTGTCCATGCATGGCGATTGCACTCGAAACTGCTCATATTGTGTCTAATTGTGCCACTAGGCTCTGCCAAAAAGGAGCACTCTGTCTGCATGGGGCTCAGTCACCTCCACAGACACCACCTTTCTCCAAGGTGCAGTGGGATGACTTAGGATCCCCTCTGGTGTGTCTGGGATCCATGTGTATGTGTGCCCGTATGTCTGTGGAGATTGCATCTGCACCACTGTCCCGCCACAACAGGAGGGAGGGAGCCGCGTTTCAGCTCTGGACACATACTGCTGGCACCAGTTTCCCAGTTCCCTCCACGATCACTCCCCGTACCCTCGTGTATCTACTCTCATGGATCTGATCCCTATTTTCTTGCGTGAAGGACCTACAACAGCCCAGCGTCTCAGGCTGCAGGATGTATGCCACTAAAGATGGCGATTCCGTGTGCCAACTCAAACTGACTCACCCGAAACTTGTAGTTTGTTTCCCGTGGGCAGGGTGACAGTGTGATGTCAAGGTTGCACTCCGTGTTGGGTCCAGCTTCCATGGGTGTGTGTGCGAAGTCCCCTCGCAGTCTCCGGGATTCTATCCTGCAGTCTGCGTGATGGAAAAATGGTGGAATGGTGGTCCTGCTACTGACCTCTGTGTAGCTCCTCCGAAGCCAAATGCTCGATTTCAGTGTTCATCCAGTTTCATCCTCTATCTCCCAATCTAAACTATCACTGTTTCTATTTATTCAATGTGAGTTCTAAATGCCTAATCGAGGTTTCCCTTTACTCTGGGACAGAAGGCACTTGTTATTTGTCTGCTATCATGCCGGAAGTCCTCTTTTTTGCTTTTTTTTATGAAAAGAAATACACTTGGCTGAGTGTAGACTGAGTACCTACAGCCATCCTGTGACTATGAAGTAGAAATCTTGACCTCATTCACTGCACTGCTAACCTACTTTCAATAGCTATATACTTTCTGAAATCTTACATCATTCAAAAAAAAAAAATAAGCTATCTTCCTTTATTTAAGTGGCCATAGTTCATGTTGGATTTTTTTTTTTTTGTTACTTGTAACTTAGAGAATTTATCTGATGTAACTTTAATGATTTTCACAGGGAGAAATCATTGTTCCCGTCTTTACACATCTTTTCATAAAATTTCTTTGCACATATGTAATAGATGTATGATGTATTGTTATTTATCTTCCTACCTAAATAAAATAAGCCTTCTTTGAAGGTAAGTATCACACTATACATTTGTGTTCTATGACTTTATCGTAGTAGATGTGTTGAATGCGGAGATGAGTGATGAGTATAGCAGAAACTTATATTTTTGTATCCATGACTCACTTCAGAGACTTGTGTTTTCATACATGTGGCTGTTGTGATTGTCAATTCTGCTAAATAAGAAAAAAAGAAAATTTTAATCCCAGAACTCAAAGAACTGAACTAGACATAGAACTATACATATTATTGTATGTATGAGGTCTTTCTCTGGGAGTTAGGAATATGGAACTTAGAGAAAGGGACATGTGGATTTATGGAAGTAGAATCATATACTGATAATACTTCAGTGGAATATTCATGGATTTTTGCTATTAAGGAAAATCCATCCAAATTTCTCCTTGAATTATGAGAGATATTTACAAACCCCGTTAAAGAAATTTTTTCTGTAGTCTAAATTAGCCAGAGAAGACTCCTATTTCTCATAATCAAATGAACTTTAGTAGTTAGGATACAAAGAAATATGGGCTTGTATAGAATAATGGGCATAATTTCTATATCTGGAGACTATTGCACATGTTAGGTGCAAGAGAATATTTTGAGGAGAAACCTGGACATTTTAAGTATTATATTACAAAAGGTGACCTGCAGCTGTAGCCCTGTGGCATCCTATCCCGTCAGATCTTGGCAGCTAAGCAGGGTCGGGCCTGCTTAGTACCTGGATGGGAGACCGCCTGGGAACACCGGAAGCTGTAGGCTTGGGAGAAGGACCTGGCAACCCACTCCCAAAAATCAATCTGCCATTGAAAGCCCTATGAAGAGCAGAGAAGCAGTGACAATAGTGTTTCCCCTGTTATACAGAGGGTTGCTATGAGTCAGATACGGACTTGATGGCACCTAACAACAACAACAACAATTACAAAAGGTGGGGTTGGGATTTACTCAATTGGTACAGTGCTACTCTTCAGTCTCTGAGGTCCAGAGTTCAATTCCTAGCACTGCAAAAATGGGAAAAGGACATGGCAATCCACTCCCAAGGCCATACCAGACAATAAGCCATTGAAAACCCTGTGAGGGTTGCTATGAGTTGGGCACGACTCGACGGCACCTAACAACAACAATAACAACAACAACACACAAGGTGGGATCAATGACCAAGTTTTAAATAAAAGCTTAGTTTCAATCTTGTAGCTAATCAAATGCAAGTTTCTACTTAATTAGACTTTTTAGAAGTGCAGAGCTTTCATACCACCCAGTACTCAGACAGGAAAATCAATATATGGCCATATAAGTAACTATCCAAAACCACAGGGTTTGCCAGGGATTAAGCCAGAAATAGAATTTCAGAAATTGTGCTACAAGTTCTACTCTCTAACCACTAACACCACTCCCTTCCTACAGTACATTCAGTGTGAAATAGTTTTTAGGTTTCCTTTCATGCTGTAGTCAACTGAAATAGGATGGAAAAAAATAAGAACAGGCCATGCACTAAAAATGCATTTTTCCTTCCAAAGACCTTGAATTTTTCTTAATAGATTAAGGAATTTCATAAAAATTAGACACAAAAAGATTTCTTCTATCAGCTTTCTCCTCTTCTTTTAATAAAAAGTACTGCATCTTTTTAAAAATAAGCATAGGTTATTTCCATCTGAACATGAAATCAGATTATTTTTCATCTCTTTGGGAAATAACATCTTTTAGAGGGGAACTATTAATAAAACTTTGTTCTTCAGACTTTAGCCCAACAAGTCTTGATAGCAAAATATTATTAAAAAGGTGAAACTAACTTTTAAGTTTTAAGTTATATTAGACTATTGTTACTTTTTTATATTTCCAGCGTAAACGTAAATTAGCATATTTCTAAACAGAGAATTCAGAGGTTAAGGCAGTTTGGTGTCTAGAGATTCAATAATTCATGAAAGAGCCTATTTTTCCCCTTCCATTTCCTGTTTTCGATCTCCTTCCACTAGCACCATTCAAGCAAAGAGTAATACTGTGCTTCAGCACAAATAGCTAAAAATGACATTAATTATTTTATTTATTTACTTTTTGTTTTTTTGGGCAGCCTGCCTGGAGACAGTGGGATTTTGTAAGCTGCATTGCCTTGTAGATGTGCTTGCTTTAATTTTTTTTTTTTTTTTTTTTCTGACAGACATGATAGCTTAATGACTCTAATTTAAACTAGACAGCAGATTTGACTCCTGGAGCACTAATTGAAATATTTATCTGACTCAAGTCCAAGTATCCAAAATAAAATTTTCTCCAGCCATATATTCATCACATTTTGAAAATGTTAGTGGTAGCAAGTGATTAAATATATATTTTTAAGTTTTAGCATTGTAACAATATGCCAACAAAATTCATTTTGATGTTCAAAAGGGTGATATTTTAAAGTGTTTCTCATTGCACATTGCTGCTTTTCTTTTTTAAAGTGTAGATCATATTCTTTTCAAACTAAATATGTTCATTAAAAAGAAGTGTATATGGAGCAAAAAGTTGTAATTCAAATAAAGTGTATGAAATTTAAGTTTAACCATGATTAGTAATAATATTCAGTACATATTGAATCTGAAAAGGGTCATTTTAGGGTATTGTTTGATTTCCCAGAGTTCATGACTTGAGTAATTTACTTTGGAGTTTCAAACCTCACATTCTTTTCCTCACCTCAGACCAGCTCTGCTTTCAAAACCCTAAATTCCTATTACATAATTTCAGTTCTTCATCTTGCTTTGAAAAGCATATTTTCCCAAAATGGAGTATTAGCCACAAAAAAGGACTTAGTTTGGTTTCATGATCAGAACTTTCTTTCTATATTTAGGTTGTCCCATTATAGCTAATCTTTGAAGCAATGAAATTGAATTTCTTGGCTCGCTTCATCTTGGATGGAATTTTCCATATATATCTTTTTACCTGTTTAGACTTTTTGATAATAATTTTGGTTACCAAGTTTTTTGGTAACAATTATTTGTTGCTAATTTGAAGGCTTACTCATTCATAAGGGTATTTAATTTTGATATTAAATAATTTTCCATTACAATTTGTGTTTTTATATTATCCTCTGTGAAATATTTTGAGGAGGATATTCTGAATATAGTAAAATTAATTTGCCAAGCAATATATCAAGAAACCATGAACTTATTAATGGCAGTGATTTGGGTTTCCTGTTTTTTCTCATATCCAAAAGGTAACTCAATGTTTGTTGCAGTCAATCTGCAATGAATATCTATTGAATGTGTGAGTAAATAATAAATCAGTAAAAGTTTCTATAATTTTTGGAAGTACACATTTTGAGAATGTAGCATTTGACCATCATAGTACTGGATATTATTAGAAACATTAAATAATTTACATACAGAATTTCAGAACTAAAAGAAATATTTAAAAAATTTTAAATCCAATTAATCTATGTTATATGTGACAGAATGAGCATTGAACTAGTTACTGATGTTGAACAAAATCACTTTTATAGCAATGTATATATGTGAACTTGAATTAGAATCCACATTTCTTTAAACCTATGTTAGTATAGTTTCCATAATGGGAATATCTTTCCTTTTCATACTTTACAACCTAGAAGAGCAAATGTAAAGTTATCTCAGACACACATGCATATATATCTAAATACATACATTTTAATAAGGTAAATAGTTAAAATAAATAAGTTCCTTTTACCTAAACCATATTTTCATAGTGACTTCATATAAATAAAAACTTTAAGGTAACATATTTATTTCTAGCTAAATCATGTTTTCCGCATGATTATAAACCAACGTTTCTCAGTATTTTCAGTCCAAGATACATCTATGAACTTGCCAAGTTAAATGTGAAAGACAGTTTTATTCCTTAATCTCATTAAAAGATAACTACAATATTGGTAGCTCCCTCTATTAATGTATTCTATATGTATACCTCATTCCATGTTCATCCCTATGTGTTTCCACCACAGTTTACTACATATTTCTTTTTCAATTTCTCCAACAAAAATTAGCAAAAAGGGTGGTAGAAGCCCATAGTGTTGCTGTAGGCAAGTAAACTCAAGATTTTCCTTATGTGAAGCTTGGAAATTCTGCCTACAATTATTAACCTGGAGATGTACTATGACCACAGGAAAAAGATGATCTCAATTTACACTATAAGAAGCCTACAAACATTCAAAAAATGAAATAATGCCATTTGCAGCAAATTGGATGGAATTGGAGAAAATTATTTTAGGTGAACAAATACAAGCCCAAGAAGAGAAATACCACATATTCTCACTCATATGTGGGAGCTGAATCGAAATTAAAAGAAGGAAAAAGTCATAAACAGAAATCAGAACATAATAAAAAGCTAAAGTCAACTTAGTGGACAAGGGACAATTTAGGGAGCAGAAAGAAGGAGGGACGGATCTAGCAAAAGGAAGAAATGATCAGAGAAGAAAGGAGAGGAGGAAGAAGGAAGAGCGAGGAATGAGAGAGGGCAACCTCAAAGTAAACAGCCCAACTTTAATAGTTTGGGAAATAATTATAGTAATACCAATAATACCAAAGAATGTAATAATACAAATGGGCTAGAAAATTCATGTAATAGAACTGACAATGTAAAAAGATAGATCACTACAAAAAAGTTTCGACCTTAAATATAATTGGATCCAAGGATATGTAGAAAAATATTCCCACAAAAAAAATGCAGGTGGAAGAGAGGCCTTTGGTGGGGTGGTGGGATGGGGGGAAGAAGTGCACAAGAGGGTAAGGGGGAACTTATCTGTGCAGTGTACAATGAAACACATATATGGAAATGTCACAATGAAATGCATGTCAGAATGAAGCATATTAAGTTGTACATTAAAAATTTCCGATAAAAAAGAATATTACAAATCTTTCAAATACATTCATAAAAATAATATTAATACTTTCTGAAAAAAATGACTAAAATTTTCTCAATTTGGTAACACATCCAAGAAATTGTGCATTTCTTAACCTGAATCTACAAAGAACACTTTATTTTAAATGAGTTCTTATATATCCTGTAGAGATCATTTCATTATTTCTTCCTGGAGGATTACTTGGGATTTAACCATTCCAGCTATTAATTTTCTTAAAAATTGAACTTTTCAACTAAAGTTTATTATGTATTTAATATATAATTATGCATGTGTTTTAACATTACTTCGTATTTTAATGCCTGCAGCTGTACCACTGTGGCGCCAGATCCTGTCAGATCTCAGAAGCTAAGCAGGGTCAGGCCTGGTTAGTACTTGGATAAGAGACTGCCTGGCAACATCAGGTAATGTAGGCTTGGGAGAAGGACCTGCTAACCCACTCCCAAGCAACAATTAGCCATTGAAAACCCTATGAATACCAGAGAAGCACTGACAATAGTGTTTCGCCTGTTGTAGCTAGGGTCGCTATAAGTAGGACATCGACTCCACAGCACTTAACAACAAATATTTTAATGGGTGTTTGATATGATTGGCTCATCCAGAGAAGTCAAAATGCTTTCATAAATACTCACATTTTTATATCCACATGTAAGTTGAAACTAGCTTGTCCTTCTCCAAAGTTGTTTAAGGCAGTTGTTATGGAATTTTTATTAGATTATAAACATTTGGGAGTATAATCTTATTTTGTTATATCCATAGCTCAGTTTTCAACAAGCATAATCAAGATGCCTTGAAATCCAAAGTCTCCAAGTCTTCCAGGGATTATTATGCATTGAAATATATAAAAACATAAAGAAGTAGTGCCATCTTGCTTGCATGTACAATGGGAAGGAGAGACCCCTTTGCAGTATTTAGAGTGGACACAGTGAAGTTTGCTTGGGGTACCTCTTGAAATGTCATACTGCTTGAGATTATCCCATTCTCTGCCATCCATAATATTGCTGAGGCAAGTCTTATCTTTACAGGTAAACAATAAGAACCCCAAATTTTTACCAAATGGATATCTACAGGAAACCTACTGCCACATCTCTATAAGTTAATTAAGAAGACCAAATCATCTTTCTGCCTGCTCTTCCTTGGTCTAAGTATGTCCAAGGGCTTGAATTATAACATCTAGCAATGGAGAACAATTGATCATTAATAATGGTAAAATCATTTCATAAATCACTTAATCATTGAAAAGTTGTATTTTAATAAATAATGAATAAAATAGGCTCAGTTTTGAGTCCATTTGAAGTCACTGTTCATATCATTACTTACTGGAAAACTGGAAGGATATAATATAGCACATCAGTATTATTAAGAATTAAGCACTAACATATACTATAGTATAAAGCCAGATTATCAACTTTCTGCTGACTGGAAATTTTTGTTTCTTTTACTCACTGATGTACCTCAAGACCCTAAAGTAATGGTTAATTACTTACCATAGGCACTTTATACAATAGGCACTTTATGTTTGAAGGATAAATTAATGAATAAAATTTCAAAACTGAAAGTGAGTAGTAGAGATGTAAATATAAACAAATAAGTAATAAAACATGATTTAAAAAGCCTCAAATACATCTAAATATATCAGTATGTAATGTTATAAAGGTTACATTTATGACCAAGGACAAATTAAGTAATAAAAACTATTTGGATAACAAAATTACTTTGGAGTAATTTAGTTTGATCTTTGCCTCATATCCTATATTACTATAAACTGAGAAAGCAAATAAATGTGAATCTTGACCTTTGGGGAGGTAGGCCTTTTGTGTAATGCCAAAGATAAAAATAATGGATAGATGCAGTTGCATGAAAATTTAATTTTGGTCCAGTGAGAACATCATGGAGAAAATTAATAACAAAGACAAATTGGAAAATACTTGTAAATATTTTGGGGAGAAGGGCTACTAACTCTTGTGTATAAAAATATTTGAGTCAACAGAAAGATTCAATGCTTCAAAGAATATCGGGCAACAGATGCAAATAGATAATTTCAGAAGTCAAAATACAAATAAGTATATAAAACACCAGTGTTTATCTAATTTGCTGCTATCTAAGCATTTGTAAATTAAAACAATAAAGAGTTTATCTTTTTTATACCACCAATAGAAGCATATTATATTCACTTTTACTGTGGATACAATGAACTTGGTGCTTCCTTACATATTTCAAGTAGTACCTCTTCTTTGGTGGAGACTCTTGGTAATACTATAAGAAAAAAGTGTTTAATTATGTTTGACCCATGGTTTTCAGTGTTATACATAGTTTTGAGGTGATATTTTATAAATTTTTAAAAACAGCTAACAATAATATGCCTGCAACTGTACCACTGTGGCACCTGATCCTGTCAGATCTCAGAAGCTAAGCAGGGTTGGGCCTGGTTAGTACTTGGATGGGAGACCACCTCAGAACACCAGATACTGCAGGCTTGGGAGAAGGACCCAGCAACCCACTCCCAAAAAACAATCAGCCATTGAAAACCCCATGAATAGCAGAGAAGCTCTGACAATAGTATTTCTTTTTTTTTTTTTAATAGAAATTTTTAATGTACATCATAATGTGATTCATTTTGACATGCTTTTC
>VMDO01038351.1:0-13559 GCA_007922755.1 Pedetes capensis
ATATGTCTCACTTCTTTTTGTATATTCCTATCCTGAGACATTGTCTTAACTCTAGCTGACATTCAGTGAAATCTTAATGGTCTGAACGTCATTGACTGTGTTAATAATTTATTCAAAATTTTAAGATTATTTTTAAAACCCAAAGGGAGATATCTTCTGTTTTAAGGTTTATGAAAGTTGTGAGTTGTCAGTATTGTTGATGGATGGGAACAGATTCTAATAGGGCTTGTTAAGTTACTCTTTTTAGGTTAAGACTTTCTCCTGCTCACTTAGAAATAACCACAACTTAGTGATTTGGAATTAGTCAGCCACTTATATTCCAAAAATTATTGATGTCTTATACAATCAAAAACATTATTTCCAAAAAGATAAAGATGTTTATCATTTTTGTCAATGACAAACTTATAACGAATTAACTTACATTAAGCCAAAGAACAAAAGTGAAGCTGAAACAGAAGTAAATTATTCATTCTTGTAAGATTTGTAAATTTATTTATCTACACAAAGTCCTGTTGTAACATCCATGACAGCACATTATTATTATTATTATTATTATTATTATTATTATTATTTATTTTTATTTTTATTTTTTTGCAGTACTGGGGGTTGAAACCAAGGCCTCCCACTTGCATGCATTGCAAGTGCTGCATCACTGAGCTGCACCCTCAGCCCATTTTTTTTACCTTTTTGAGACAGGGTCTCCCTAAATTATGTAGACTGCCTCTGGTCTCAAACTTGCAATCCTCCTGCCTCTCCCTACCAAGTTGCTGGATTACAGGTGTGTGCCACTGCACCTGGCTTTTGAGCACCTTATTATTGTTCACTGAGCTGATAAGGGACAGAAGAACCTGAAAGGCCTGGTTTACCTTAGTCTTATTACCAGAACATTCTGTCCCATTGATCAGAAAACACAAAGGAAGGTCCTTTCTCTGAAATAATTCTTCCTTTTAGTTTTTTCTTGGCCAATCTGCCTCCTGTGAGCTTTACTTTGGGACTAGAGTCTTCTGCTTAATAGTCTTAAGTAACCCTCCTTTACAAGTTAGAATAAGTCATATTTTTGTCTTACTTTAATTCTAGGAGTGCACTTATATCTGACATTATATGCCAGTGTTTCTCAGCTAATGTTGAATCTTTTATAGTTTGTTGGAAGATTTATAAATCATTTTTCTAAAAGAGAATAAATTATAAATTCATGGACAAAATGTAATATTTTCAAGTAGAAAACATTTTCCAAGTTGAAAATATACTCAAAATTAATGTATACATTTTTATTTCATATAGCTTTTTAAAACACTTTCTATGATTTATAGTTATTCTCTTAGAGAAACAGCAAGCAAAGATAGTATGTATTATCCTTGCTTTGTACATAAAGCAATTTGGGAGGAACACATTCATTTATGATGCTAAGCTTACTGAACAAATAAAGGCAGTGTAGGCATTAGAGCTTAGATCTTTTGATTATGACCACATAGATTATTCTATTTGACTGATAATATAATTTTTTCCTTTGCCTTATAAGTGAAAATCTAATTCAGTATTTTTCCCCAGTATATGCATATTTACTTATTTAAAAGTTACCTGCCAGTATAAATTTAAAGTCCACCATTTCATGTTGGATTAAGACATTTCAAGCGTAAATTAATCATATAGTTTATTAATATCTAAAAGACTAGATAAGGCCAGGAGCCATGATACACACCTGTAATCCCAGTGACTTGGGAGGCTGAGGCAGGAGGATCATGAGTTTGAGGCCTGAGGCATTCTGAGCTATTCAGCAAGACTCTCAACATAAAAAGTAAGAATGAGGGCTGTCTATGCAGCTCAGTAGTAGAGCACTTGCCTAGCTTGTACAAAGCCTTGGATTCAACCCAATAAAATAAAATACTAGATAAGAAAGTAGATACCCACTAGTACAAAAATATGTTCTTAATTTACTTTCATTTTGCATGTCTTTACTTATTCCTTCACTTTTTATCATCATAAAACACATTTACATTTTTCAATAGGCACTGAGAATGTCAAATACCCAAATGGTGGCTTGAAAATTTGTTCCCATGGCTCATTTCCTAATTCCTTAGGTTCCCTATCACATTGCTTTGAAAGCTGTTGTTCTTTCTGTTTCTCTGAGATTAAAAAAGGGAATTCTTGTCTTTGAGCATTAGTAGGAGACTGAGAAGTTCATCTAATGGTAAGTGAACATCTTCACACAGCAGAAGAACAAGTGAGCATTATGCATCTGCCCTTGCACTGGGTAGCCTCTTCACTTTCAGGCAAAAAGTGCTTTCGTGAACAACTGTCCAAAGTGCTGAATGAGGCCATTAACGGTCAGCTTGTGTAGAAGAAAATGAACGTATTTCACTCCATTTGAGCTAAGAAAGGTTTGGAGCTTCAGTAATGTAAATTGAGCCCATTATCACTTAGCATTTCTTCTGGAATTCCATATCCAGTGAATAGTCTTTTAGTTCTGACTGGAAAGAAGATTTCATAACAGCCTCTAGTCAATTACAGGAGATAGTAAGACTACTAATGACTGTATGCATAGTTTTGAAAAATCTACTTTTCACCTTTACTGATATTTGTTTAGCTAATATGGAGTTCTAAAGATACTTATGTAATATCTAAATTACAGTAGGAAATTATTCTTTAGTTTGTATAATCTACTACAAATCAGTCCTTATCTAATTACAGGCCAAAGCATTTTTTCCAGATTTCTCAATAATCCTTTGTAAATCTGTCTATCCCGTATCTTCAATTATTCCCTTATTTTAGGGAATAATTAGCATGATTCAAAAATATAATTTATATTACACAAATATCTGTTATATTGTTGCAAAAGGTAATATGCTACCTGAATTTTAATTATCTCAATATAAAAGAATCACAGTAATAGATTAAACCCTTTGAAGACATTTCATGTCCTTGCGTGCATCTTCAAATATAATTTTTATATATCATTTCCTGTACCTTTACCTAAGATTACAAATATGTTGTTATAACATTTAAAAATATTATGCATATATACATTTATTCCCTTGAAGAAACAAAAAAATCATACATTAAGTTTATCTCAGGTTGTTTCAAAGAAATACAATAAATACCTCACACTCTTCTCTCCTTAATACAGTTCTTCTGTACACTTAATATATTTATTTGTTTCAATATTGCTGCTATCTTGGAGTTTTGGGAGGCTAGGTAGCATTGGATTAAACTAAATCCTTTCTTTTTAACCTTTCCCTGCCATTGTCAACTGTCTATGAAAGTTTTTATTATTGCACAATCAGAATCAAATATGGCTGTACATGCTTTTGACACTATTTTTTTCTTGGAAAGATACTGTCATTACTTTTAAAAACAGGTCTAGTCCCCATTACTACTGTTTATTGAGTCTAATTTCCACATTCGATGGTATTTTGCCCTTTAGTTCTCATTTCCTATAATCTCTAAGTGATCTCTATACTACCCTTGTGTTCTCACGCATAAATTTCTATTTTTATGACTATAAACAATCTTCAACATTTCTTTGCACATAAACTGCCTAGCAACTGTTCCACCTTTTTCATGATATTTCTTTCATACAATTTTCCCTTCCATTCTCTCATGAATTTTCAGCAAAGTTTACTTCACATTATTGTTTATGAGGTAAGTACCTAAAATTTAAAATTCTTCTTCATGGTTTACATGTTGGGACAGCAAAATATCTACTGCACTATAAAAACAATTCTAAATTTCTTCTCACAAACTCTCACTTTTCTCCATGAAGAGATATTTATTCTATTAAAAAAATAGAATTTTATTTTACTATTTTCACTATTGGGAGATGGAACCCATGGAGTAAGGCATGCTAAGCAAGTGCTCTACCACTGAGCTGCACACCCAAGTCTCTTTTTTTCCTTTACTTCTCTCTCTCTCTCTCTCTTCTCTCTCTCTCTCTCTCTGTCTCTCTCTCTGTCTCTTTCTTCTTTCTTTCTTTGTTTTATTTTGAGACAGAGTCCTGATAAAATTGCTCAGGCTTACTCTAATCTCAAACTTGTGATTCTCCTGCCTCAGCCTCCCATATTGCTGGGATTACATGTGTGTGTCACAGCTCCAGGCTATTATTGTTTTTATTTTATTGCAATTTACAGACAAATATAAAGTCGTCCAAAATTCTTTGCTATGAGTGGGAAGACTGGAAAATCTTCTCCATAGAAGCAACTAAAATTGACACAAAACTGACAAAATCTACTACTCTATTGCTCATGAAATTAACTAAAGGGATTGAACAATTGGAAAAGTTTTGATGCTTGAAAAATGGATGAACTTTGGGGAAGAGAAGTGGGAATCTGTACCAGGCTGACCTGGGGTCACTCTTCAATCTTTCAAGTTCAGAGTGGTGTTAACATTAGGACTGGAAAGGTGGGAAGACTGACAGTCTCTGCATTTGGGGTGTTGGATGATGTCTGTTTCGATCAGAATTACTGCTTAGAAGGTCTCCATAAAGACAAGCAAACAGATGAGAAGTAACTGCTTGTTTCTATTAGACTGAGATAACAGATGATATTAGGACAAACATATTTCTGGCTAAAATTGTACATGCATCCAACTAACACTTAAAATAGCCAAAAAATATTTAAACATTCCTGGCTGACTTTGTGATTGCATACATGTGCATGTTGTTGTTGTTAGGTGCTGTGGAGTTAGGTCTGACTCATAGCCACTCTATGTACAACAAAATGAAACACTCTCCAATACTGTGCCATGCCAGACACTATGTCAGTGCTTCTCTGCTATCCATAGAGGTTTTCAATGGCTGATTGTTTGGGGATTGTTTCGGGAGTGGGCTTCCAGCTCCATCTTCCATTATTGGCACTGCTGCAGATCAAAACCAGGGTCTCAGAGAGCGGAGAGCAAGTGCTCTACCAGCTGAGCTAAAGCACAGCCCCATGCATGTGCATAGCAGAGTTGAAAGGGGACACGGGGAAATTAAATTTGGACCAACTTGAAAATGTTAATTAAATATGTTCGTCAACCCACATATAGATCCATGTGTAGAAGATAGGAACTATACTGGTTCAAAATGAGTACAACTCCTGCACAATCATTACACAGCTGCTAGTTTACACAGATACAAAAGCATCTCCTAGAAAGCTAAACTAAAAATTTTTTTAAATAATAAAGAAATTTTTAAAAATCTGAGCAGAGATATGGGTGGCCACACACCACAATAGAGGTAAGACTTATAGGTTAAGTCCAGGCAAGACATAAAAACAAGAATACAGAAATAGACGGACAAAAATTTGATGACTATCTTCAAGTCCAAAATATGAAGATCCAGAATTGCCACTAAATGTTATTTAAAATGTCCAATTTTCATAAAAATTTGTATAAGAGAGAAAAAGTTGAAAATTTCAGCACATTATCAGGAAAGAAAGTCAATAGAAATTGCCCCTGAGCACCCTCCTAAGTTTCATATAGAGACAAAAAGACTTCAAATGAGCTAGTGTATATGTGTTCAAAGAAATAAAGAAGATCATGTTAAAAATTAAAGGAAATTATAATGATGATCAATCAACAAATGAAGTTCTCAATATGAATATGAAAATTAAGAAAAATTCTCAACATGAACATAGAAATTAAGAAAAATAATTCTGAAGTTGAAGGATACAATAACTGAAATTACAAAGGCACTGAAGAAGCTCAACAATATATTCCAGAGAGCAAAAGAAAGAATCAATGAGTAAATAACAGCCAAAGAATCCACAAATTCACTGAAAAATATTAATCAACAAATCCTAAAACAACAAATACAAATATAAACACACATAGGCACATTGCAGGCCACCTATTAAATGCCAAATCCAAAGAGGAAATCTTGAAAGGAGCAAGACAGAAATGAGTCATCTTATGTAGGACAACAAAAATATAATCAATAGCTGATTTGCCATTAGCATCACTGGAGCAACCACGCAATGGGTGACATTTAAAATGCTAGAAGATGAAATAAACAAACAAAAAAACCTCATTAACTATGAACTCTATATCCAGAAAAATATTTTTCTAGTAGGAGGCAAAGCAAAGACAACCCAAGGAATGTAACAACTGTGAGAGTTTATTGCTAACAGGCATGTGTTATAGTAAAAAATTGAGGAGGAAATCCTATAGGCTGGATAGAAATGATACCAGAGGGTAACTAGGATCTACAGGAAGAAATGAATAATATCATATAGTCTAATATAAAAGATCTTACAAATACATATTTATCATTTCTTAACTTAATAAAAATTACCAGATTATATTAAGCAATAATAGTATATTGTGTTTATAACATGTAATTCCAGGACATTCAGTAATGATGCAGAGGAAGAAATGGAACACTATCAGAGCAAAGTTTCTACATTTTGTCAGAATCAAGTTAGTTTTAATTGGAGGTAGGTTATAATAAATTAGAACACATAATCCCTAGAGCAATTATTAAGAAAGCAACAAATTATATAGGAAAAAATCAAAAGAAGAATTGAAATGATACATAAAATATTTATTTAGAAATGAAGAAACTAGTCAGAGAGAATCAGAGGGAAAAAAGGAGAGATTTGCAAAATAATAAAATGGTAAATGAAAATACAACTTTACAAAAATTATATTAAATACAAATACTTTAAACACTAAACAAAATACAGAGATTAGAGACTATAAAAGGAAAAGTTCAAGCTATATAAATTCTCCTTGACTTCAAATACATTCATCCCATCATTTTTGCCACTTTTTGAAGCAGTTTTGGAAGTCCTCTTTTGTAAGTGTCTCTAGTTTTATCCTCCATCATGATGATGGTCCAGGTCACATATGCTTCTGGTATGTATTTTCTGTCAAATAAAAACATTGCTATGTGTCCTCACCCACCTTACTCACAGAGTAGGACACTATGAGACTTCTGGCTGTTTGCCAAAGTCAGAATGACCATGAATGGTAAACGTTTGCAGCCAAGACAATGCAACTAATGACAGGAAAGAGAACTTCCAGAACTGCTTCAGAAAGTGACAAGAATATTGGGACAAGTGTGATTGAAGTCAGAGTACATTGAGGGGGATTAATGATAATATATCATTTCTCATAATGATTTTTAAAATGTAAACATTCACTGTGTCTTATGATTACACCTCATATTATGAAATAAATTATCATGAAACACTACCAAGTACATTTATAAAGAATTGAAACCATATTTAACTATATTCTCTGGCCACAGTAGAATTAAATTAGAAATCAACAACACAAGTAAATAAGAAAAATCTTCAAATACATGGAACTTAAACAGTGAATTTATGAGTAACCTATAAGTAAGAGAGGAAATTACCAGTGGAAATAGAAAATATTTAGCAGTAGGTGGAACCAAGAATAAAACATATGAAAATTTATGGGATGGAACTTAAGTTGATTTAGAAGAAAAAATATTTAAATACCTATATCATAAAATATCAAAACCATATCGAATCTTGTACTTCAAAAAATTAGAAAAAGAAACTAAAACCAAGTAGAGAAAAAAGTTGAGAAAGTACAGGAAATAAAATTGAATTTAGAGCAGAAAATAAAAGAGTAATAGAGAAATTAATGAAATGAAATAATTGGTTACTTAAAAGATCAATACAAGATACATGTAGCTAAGGGAAAAAAAGAAATTAGCAATGAATAATTCAAAAATTAAACAACGGACTCTACACAATATTGTTTGGGAAATTAAAGAAAATTTAACTTGGTGGAGAGAACAAGTTCCTGTTCATGCATTGAAAGATTATATATTGCAAAGGGGTCAATTCATCCAAAATGAATTTGTATATTCATTGTAATTCCTATCAAAAGTCCAGCAGGCATTTTTTTAGAAATTGCCAAACTGATGTGTGTGTGTGTGTGTGTGTGTGTGTGTGTGTGTGTGTGTGTGTGTAAAGATGAAGAATATGAAATAATCAAAACTCTTTAAAAAAGAAAACATTTGGAGAAGTTAATACTGTCTAATTTTAGCCCATAAATCCACAGAAATCTATATGGTATTATTGCAAGGGTAAGCATAGATATCATTGGAACAGACTTTAGATTCTAGAAGTGAATCTTTGTATTTGTTATCAATTACTTTGTGGCAAAGATGTTAAAGAACCATCTATTCAAAACATATGGTTAGAACAACTGGTTATTTACTGCCAAAACCCAAAATAAAATCAGAATATCCCATCACACCTGAACCCAGTCTATCCTGAATGAATAATAGAACTGAATTTTAGAGCTGAAAATATGTAAATGTTTATCATAGGGGAGAAATTTTATGACCTTGAGTTAGGCAAAGTATTCTTAAATACAATACAAAAAAGGTGCGTCATAAAATGAAAACACTGAAAAATTGAGCTACTTTAAAATTTAAAAATTTTGACCTTTGAAAAATATTTTAATGAAATGGAAATATAAGCATCAGACTGGAAGGAAAAATTTCAAATTATATACCTGATATGTCTATTGAATATACCATGGACTGCCAAAAGAACCAACAGATCTAGAACCAACAATCCTAGAAGAAGTGCAACCAGAGTGCTCCTTGGAAGCAAGAATGGCCAGACTCTGTCTTACATATTTTGGGCATGTAGTCAGGAGAGATCAATCCCTAGAGAAAGACATCATGTTTGGGAGAGTGGCAGGTCAACGCAAAAGAGGAAAACCCTCTACCAGATGGATTGACACAGTGTCTGCAACAGTGGGCTTAAACATAAATAAGATTATGTGCCTGGCACAGAATCGGCAAGTGTTTCGAACTGCTGTACATAAGGTTGCTATGAGTTGGACTCGACTCAACGGCACCTAACAGCAACAACAACATAGGGCTTATATCAAGAATATATAAGTAACTCTTACAACTAAACAGTGAGAAAAACTACCAGTTATAATAGTATCTCCCCAAAGATGTACAAATGTCTAGCAAGCATAGAAAAGAATGTTCAGTATAGTAGGCATTATGGAAATGGAAATTAAAACCACAATAGAATACCACTTTTCTTTCCCTATAACAGCTATTATCAAAAAAAAAAAAAAGAAAGAAGATACCTAATATTGATGAGAATGTGGAAAGATGGGAACCCTCATGCATTGATGTTGGGATTCTGAAGTGATAAACCTACTCCGGAACTCTTGAGGCAGTTTTTTAAGAGATTACATTTCTCAAATCACTCAATAATTCTCCCAGGGATTCTAGGAATGAGTATTGTCCTAGAAATGAGAATATAGACCGCCTCTCTCTCTCTCTTTCTCTTTCTCTCTCTCTTACACACAAATACAAATGTTTATAGAAATATTATTCAAATAACAAAAATCATTAAACAATATAAATTTCCATCAACTGAAGAATGGATAAACAAGATATGTTATATCTGTGCAATGGAATAGTGTTCAGCCACAAAAAATAGATTACTAATACAGACTGCAACAAATATGAACCTCTAATTCATTGCAGGTGAACAAAGTCAGATTAAAAAGCACACATTATGTGATATATGGGGCTTGGATTTAGCTCAGTTGGTAGAGTGCTGCTCTGTAGTCTCTGAGGCCCCGAGTTCGATTCCCAGCACCGCAAAATGGGAGAAGGATGTGGTAACCCACCCCAAGGCAATCCCAAAACAGTCAGCCATTGAAAACCCTATGAGGGTTGCTAGGAGTCGGACTCAACTCGATGGCACCTAACAACAACAACAACCTGTGATATATATGTATATATATATATGAAAAGTACAGAAAAGACAAATTTATAGCAGCAGAAAGCAGATCATTGGCAGCATGGTGGATAAGTGTGAATTTAAGTGGAAATAGACATAAAGGAACATTTTGGGGGGTTATAGAAATATTCTAAATTTAGTTTGTGGCAATATGGACTGAAGTAATTGAATTGAACATTTATATTTGTGAATTCAATGGCATGTAAATTTTACCCCAATAAACATGTCTTTTAAAAGTCACACAGGAAGCTGGGTACTCTGTGCTGCATTCCTATAATCCCAGTTACTTGGGAGGCAGAGGAAGGAAGATTGTGACTTTGAGGCCAGAGGCAGCCTATGCAACTTAGCAACATCCTGCGTCAAAATACATTAACTCAATCAATCAATCAATCAATAAAGGGGGCAAGGGTACACTTCAGTGATGAAGAGCTTGCCTAACATGCACAAGGCCTTGAATTCAACCCCTTGTAAAATAAATAAATAAATAAATAAATAAATAAATAAATAAATAAATGTCACACAAGAAAAACTATGCGTTATGTTGTTTGTTGTTGTCAAGTCAGTATCTGACTCATAGGGACCCTACATACAATAGGCAAAACACTACTGTCAGTGCTTCTCTGCTATTCATAGGGTTTTCAATGGCTGATTGATTTTTGGGAGTGGGTTGCTGGGTCCTCTTCCCAAGCCTACAGCACCTGGTGTTCCTAGGTGGTCTCCCATCCAAGTATTAACCAGGCCTGACCCCGGGATCGGATGCCACAGGGCTTACAGCTGCAGGCTATGCATTATAGTTGCACAAAATGCCCGTGTATTGTTTAGCATGTCTTCTGTAATACTGCAATAATCACCACTCTTGTATATATTTGCCCATATTATAATTTATAAGTAATTTTCTGCATTCACAATACTTCATATAAAGATTTTTCAACATAATTTCTTAATGACTTAGTAATTTACAATCTTGTCAAGAATAAAACTCTTTAAACTTAATAAGAAACTGGCATTTTGTGAGAATTATTGTTAGATGCCATCGAGTTGGTGTCTGACTCATAGCAACCCTACATACAACAGACAAAACACTATTGTCAGTGCTTTTCTGCTATTCTTAGGGCTTTCAATAGCGGGTTAATTTTTGGGAGTGGGTTGCCAGGTCCTTCTCCCAAGCCTACAGTACCTGGTGTTCCCAGGTGGTCTCCCATCCAAGTACTAACCAGGCCCAACCCTATTTGGCTTCCAAGATCTGATGGGATCTGAAGCCACAGTGCTACTGATGCAGGCTTTGTGAGAATTAGGAAAACATAACTCTCAAATAAATATGAGCTACTACTTAGCTCTCAAAATATGAGAAATTTGAAATCATTTTGTGCAAAAAAAAATTGATAAAGTAATTGACTCTCAGAACACTTGTCATTTGTAGTCACAATCAGCTGATAACAGCTTTTTCTACAAACTGACTGGATGGTTTTTGAACCATGTGGCAAGTATATATGTTGTTTTATAAAAAAATAAACACCAGGCTGATTTTCTACTAGACTGACTTCCAAAGTGGCAGTACTATTTTGGATTCCCACCAATTATAAATGGGAGTTTCTGTTGCTCTTCATCCTCACCAACATTTGGTGTTGTCAGTAGTTTAGATGTTAGTCATTTTAATAAGTATATTGTTGTTAGGTGCCGCCGAGTCATGTCCAACTCATAGTGACCCTCATAGGGTTTTCAATCACAGGTTGTTTC
This sequence comes from Pedetes capensis, assembly GCA_007922755.1. Lineage (NCBI taxonomy): Eukaryota > Metazoa > Chordata > Mammalia > Rodentia > Pedetidae > Pedetes > Pedetes capensis. The sequence continues at coordinate 11,463 of VMDO01038351.1, forward strand.
GGGATTGCCTTGGGAGTGGGTTGCCATGTCATCCTATTTTTGCGGTGCTGGGAATAGAACTCAGGACCTCAGAGACTACAGAGTGGCGCTGTACCAGCTGAGCTAAATCCCAGCCCAATAAGTGTGTAATCATACCTTATTGTCCTTTGAAATTTGCAATTCCCTAATAACACATGTTCTTCGATGGGATATATCATCAAATGCTTACCTGCCATTTCTATACCATCTTTGGGAAGGCTAATGTATTTTTGATAACCAGTATTATTTTGTTTTCCTGCATGGAATTTCTTCACCTTTCAAACATTTAGTACTTGGATTTTTAATTCTTAAATGATTTTACAAAACTATTTAGTTTCTTAAAATATTACAAGAATTAGAATGGTGAATTAATTTAGAAGTCCATATTTTAAAACTTATTTTTTACTCTCCAGTAAAACAGTTCTACTGTATAATAAAAATACTTTAAGTACTTTCTAAAATAACATTGCGTACTATCTTCAATTGAGTTTTAAAAACAATATAATCAAGTTGATCTTCTCATTTACTTGAAAAGAGACAGAAGTCATCTAGCTCCTAAAAGACACAAAAATCAGGAGTATGAGCCGGGCGCAGTGGTGCACACCTGTAATCCCAGCGGCTCAGGAGCCGGAGGCAGGAGGATCGCAAGTTCGAGACCAGAGGCAGTCTGTGTAATTTAGCAAGACCCTGTCTCAAAAAGTAAAAAAATGGGCTAGGGGTGCAGCTTAGTGGTTCAGCACTTGCAGAGCATGCAAGCTTGAGGCCCTGGGTTCAACCTCCAGTACCAAAAAAAAAAAAAAAATCAAGAATATCAGAAAGATTTTGCCACATGATTTATTATCTTTATAATACACAATAATGCACTGAATTTATACACAGTTGATTTTTGAATCCTCCAAAATTTCATAAAACACAAAAATAATTGTTATAATTAGTAGTTCATTATAAAGTAAACTTAATTTACTTGTATGTAAGGTTGACTTTGGGAATTATTAATGATAATAGAATTGTTATTATGGTGTTAATCAATGATAACAATAATTTGTGTCATAAGGTAACTTGAGAACATGCTATCATTCTGGCAGAACAAACAAGTTAAACACTTTAATATCTACAGAAAAAATTTTAGGATTTGTTTTGTAAATACTTTTATATTAAACCTTTCACTGTTGGAAAAGCATTTTATAAAATGTCAGTTTATTGTTCAAGTATCAATTTTTAAATTATCAAATTATTTTAGCAATATTTGCTTATAGCAGTGAGATATACATTTATTCACTTTAAAAAAAGACATGTTTCTTTCATCAGCAGGAAATATGACTCAATATATATACAAATCATCCATGGTTGGGGTCAACAAACTATAAAACTAAAGATAAATAAAAATAATGAAGACATGTAAAAATGATGACCTTCCCAGCTTTAAATATAAAGTAGCCAACTTGCACATCTTACTCAGCAGTTGTGTTAATCTTTAATTCTTATGTGCCTTAATTAAGTACATTTACCTTCTTCTTTATGTGAAATGGAATGAATGAGGACAGCTTTTATGTTACAAGACAACTATTGTTATCTCACCTTTTTGTCCACTCTCATATATTGTAATATATCCATTGTTGAAACCATTGTCTTAGAAGACATTTTCCATTTTCCCCACTTATTCTTTAATCATTACTATTTTATTTTTATTTATATTTTGCTATGATCAGTGGAAGGCTTGAGAATATAATTATAGATATAATGCAAGGTCATAGAAATTAATTTAGAGTCTACAAGTACCTGGGAAGAATTATTGAAGTGTTTCTTTCTATCTTCATATGCTGTTGTTTTTACTTTTTAATCATTTTGGGAGTTTGTTTGTTTTAGGTATTTAGTGTAAATTCCTTCTTTTCTTCTTTTTAAAGTTAGTTGATAACCCATGAGGCTGAGTTTCAAAATGAGAGAATAAAAGAAATATTCAACTTTTTCCTTGCTGTTCAGAAGTTTCAACTCTGCATGTTATAAGAATAAAAATCTGCAATATATTTTGAGTTTCTTAAATTTAGTTTCGTATTAGATAAAATAGGATTAAATATTCAG
>VMDO01038352.1:0-13560 GCA_007922755.1 Pedetes capensis
GGTGGTGCATGCCTGTTATCCCAGTGGCTTGGGAAGCGGAGGCAGGAGGATCACAAGTTCCAGACCAGAGGCAATCTGCATAATTTAGTGAGACCCTGTCTCAAAAAGTAAAAAAAATGGGCTGAGGGTGCAGCTCAGTGGTCCGGCACCTGCTGAGCATGCAGGCGAGAGGCCCTGGGTTCAATCCCCAGTACCACAAAAAAAAAAAAAAAAAAAAAAAAAAAAAAAAAAAAAAAAAAGCTGCATGTATAACCAGGTGTGGTGGCTCACACCTGTAATCCTAGGACCTAGGAGGCTGAGGTAGGAGAGTCATGAGTTCCAGACCAGCAATATGATTTTCAAGGATTTTTCTTTTACATGTAGGATCATGAAAAGTGCCCTGAGTCATTAATTTTTATGTATGCCATGGAAATGATCTGTCTTGATCCTGGAAATTAGGGGGCCTGAGGTACAGCATCTCAGAGAAATGCTTATATTCTGTATTAGTTTGTAAATCCTGTATTAGCAGGGATATCATAACAAACTACCACAAACTGGATGCCTGAAAACAATAGAAATTTATCATCTCCTGCTTCTGGAGGCCAGAAATCTGAGGTTAAGGTATTGGCAGGGCTGTGCTCTCTCAGAATCCTCAGGAGGAGGACCCTTCCCTTGCCTCTTCCAGCTTCTGGTGGCCTCAGGCCTTCTTCGGTTTTTGGCAGCATAACTACATTATCTCTGCCTCTGTCCTCAGGCAGCCTTCTTCTCTTTATGTTTCTCTGGTCTCTCCTCATACAAGGACACCAGTGGTTGCATTTAGGCCTCATTTTAAATCCACAAGATTATCTCATCTGAGTGAAAATGGGGTTCTATCTTTGTTATTTCCAGGAAACCCGTAAAAGCCGCCTAGTTCCAGGTACGCAGGCTTGGGGAAATGTGGGGTGGTTTTTTTTTTTTTTTTTTTTTTTTTTTGGTACTGGGGGTTGAATCCAGGGCCTCGAGCTTGCGTGCTCTGCAAGTGCTGGACCACTGAGCTGCACCCTCAGCCCCTTGTTTTACTTTTTGAGACAGGGTCTTGCTCAGTTAGGCAGACTGCCTCTGGTCTCCAACTTGCGATCCTCCTGCCTCCGCCTCCTGAGCTGCTGGGATTACATGTGTGCGCCACTGCGCTGGCTTGGGAAGTGTGGGTTTTTAAGCCCTAGCTTCTCTCCCATCCTCCTCATGGATCATTGAAATCAATCCTCCCCACTGGGCCCGAGTGCAAAAACTACTTTTCACTGGGGGAAGAGGAGCTGTAAGGACCACTTAAACTTTTAGGAATAACTAACATGGAACAGATGTTTTATTATTTGTTTTGTATTTTTTGTTTCTTGCAGCACTGCAGGGCTGAACCTAGTGTTTTGCGCATACTTTGCACACCCAGCCCCCTTTTAATTTTTTAATGAATTAATTTTATTTTTAGAATTTTATTTATTTATTTGTTGAGGTTTTGGAGGACTAAATCCAAGGCCTCACCCATATTTTCCAAGTACTCTATCGCTGAGCTGCACACCAGCCCCTTTTTAATTTTTCATCCTGAGACAAGGTCTCACTGAGTTAGGCAGGCTGCCTCTGGCCTTGAACTCGTGATCCTCCTGCCTCCACCTCCTGATTTGCTAGGATTAGAGGCTTGCACCACTCCATCTGGCAGCCCTTTTTTCCACTTTTTTATCTTGAGACAGGGTCTGGTTAAATTACATAGGCTGCCTCTGGCCTCAAAGTTGTGATTCTCCTGACTCCGCCTCCTGAGTTGCTGGGATTACAGGAGTACACCACTGTGCCCAGCAAAAATGCAACAAACTTAGTACATACAATGCAGTGGTCATTAAGGGGGAAAAAAACTCATGGAATGTTTTCTCTTGTCCTCCACCTGAGCAATGGGTTTGGAAAGTCAGAGAAATATTTACTCCACCCAGGCTATAATTTTTTTTTTCTCCGAATGCCACTCTGATTTCAATTTTTATTCCCATGGCATGCCTCATGTGTCTGTCACAGTGGGGGCTTGCATGTTGCTGTGGTGCTGAGAGCTATGAAATACCGGTATTTCAGATGCAAGCAGAGGCATCCATGGTGGACAGGTTTCAGCTGAGCTCTCAGACTAAGACAGACTAGGGAGAAGTATCTAGCCGCTCACTCTCAAAACAATTAGCCACTGAAAACTCTGAATAGCAGAGTTATTGTCAGGTGCCACCGAGTCGGCATCTGACTCATAGCGACCCTACATACAACAGGAGAAACACTACTGTCAGTGCTTCTCTGCTATTCATAGAGTTTTCAATGGTGGATTGATTTTGGGGAGTAGGTTGACGGGCCCTTCTCCCAAGCCTACAGCACCTGGTGTTCCCAGGCAGTCTCCCATCCAAGTACTAACCAGGATCAATCCTGCCTAGCTTCTGAGATCTGATGGGGTTGGATGCCACAGTGCTACAGCTGAAGGCATGAATAGCAGAGAAGCACTGTCAAATATAATGCTGGAAAATGAGCCCCCCAGGCTGGAAGATATTCAAGAAACAAGTGGGGAAGTGTTGACTCCTCAAAGTAGAGTTGACCTTAATGATGGGAATGGAGTAAAGCCCTGGGACCTCCATTTGCTGATATGGCATGACACAAAATGAGAAGAAACACCGTGGCTGCAACAGAGCTCAAAGAAAAACATTGTGTGCATGGCATAGTGTTGGGTAGTGTTTCATTCTGTTGTATATAGGGTCTTTAGGTGTCAGATATGACTCAAGAGCACCCAACAATAACAACAACATGGCATCCTAAGGGCCTGTGGAACCACTGGGAAATTTGCAAGTGAACATTGGGTGTTTTGTGAACACTGGGTGTTTGGTGTACTCAATTGTTTATTCTTCAGTGGCAGGCATTATATATAGTAGGACTACAGACAAGGAGACTCCAATCTCTGCTCTTAAGCACTCACACAGCCCAATGCTGGATAAAGACACATAAAGAGATAAATAGGACAGAAGGTGGTGAGTTTAAGGAGGGATATGTAAATGCGAGGGGCTGGGGTTTAGCTCAGTTGGTAGAGTGCTAGTCTGCTCTCTCTTAGACCCTGGGTTCAATCCCCTGCACTACAAAAATGGGAGAAGGATGTGGCAACGCACTCCAGAAAAAATTTGCCATTGAAGATCCTTTGAGTGTTAATGTGAGTTGGACCTGACTGATGGCACCTAACAACGGCAACAATGCAAACCTGATGTGTGGGAGGCCCCCTGCTTATGGAGTACAGTAAATAGTGAAAGGCTGAGCTTTCCCCGGGGTTATCTGATTGCTCTGTAGTTTTGAGCTAAACATTTTTTTTTTTTTGGATAGTTTAAACTCCTGGACAAAGTAGTAAAGTTCATAAAGGTAATTAGAACTGGTAGTTGTTCTAAATATTCTCAAAAATAAGCAATTGTGATCAACCAAATGCAAAAGTTACAGAAAAAGCTGAAACAAGAAAAACACAAGACACATCTTCTACCAAACTAGGCAACACTTTTAATTCTGTACTAAATAGGAAGTTTTGGTTGCAAGTAACAGACAGTCTGACTTAGAATGGCTTTAAAAACAAGGGAAAGGTGTTAACTCATAAGGTATGACAGGCTGGACAATGTCATTAGTCACTCAGATTTTTAAATTTTTATGTATGTCTTTCTTCTTTGTTCACAGGATTATCTGAAGACTGGTTTCCCTAGTGCTCCTATGATGACTGCTTATAGAAATTTTGATGACATGATTCCTTATTTGTATCCAGGATGTGAGAGAGCAAGTGAAAGTATTGATGGGCCAGCTTAGTTCACATGCCTGCCCTTGGATCAGTGACTCTCACTGACAAAAAAAAAAAAAAAAAATGAACAAAGTAGAACAATATTGTTATTGATCTATGGAAATTTTGAACAAAATTAAACCTGTGCAAGGCAAAGGCTATGTGTCATTTGGCTCAAACCTAGGTTATGGAATCAAATGCTGGCAAAAATGGGGAGCAGGAATTGCAGAAATTGATTTGGGCAGGTCGGAGCCCATTCTTTGAGTGAGACTATAGTTTAGAAAGCCATTGAAAACCCTACAAGGGTCGCTATGAGTCGGATACTGACTCAATGGCACCTAACAACAAAAGCAACATAGTTTAGAACCTTCTTCCTCCAAATCACCTAGGCTGCATGTGGGAATGTTTGATGCCTAAACAAAGTTGGAGTTCTGTTAGGAAGAAGGGAAAGGGGAGGAGGCACTGGGTGGGCACTGGCAGTGATGGCTGCAAACTCTGATCTGCTGTAATGAGTAGAAGCTGCCAAGCGTTGTAAGGGTTCCCAAGGGATGGCTGGCGGAGGAGGCAGTAACAACGCTGCTGAGTGGGTCTCAGATCTGTTTTCTTGTGTGGTAGACCACAGGGAAGGGATACTCAGCACACTGTTAGGAATGATTGGATGAGGATATGTAAGCTGGTTGCAGGTGGCACAGGAAGCAGTCTGCCAGGGCAGCAAAATAGGGGATAACAAAAAATTATCTGGGTGTGGTGGCACCTGCCTGCAATCCCAGCACTCAGGAGGCTGAGAGGAGGCTTGCGAGTTTGAGGCTAGCCTGCACAGCTTAACAAGACCATGTCTCAAAATAAAAAATTAGAAAGGGGCTGGGGATATAGTGGAGCAATTGTCTAGGATATAGGAAGCCCTGGGCCCAATCCCCCACCCCAGTGCTGCAAAAAGAAAAAAAAAAAAGAGCCCCACTACACACATATAGAAGAAAGGAACAAGAAAAAAAAATGAACACAGTAGACTAGTATTGTTATTGACCTATGGGAATTTTGAACAAAATTAAACCTGTGCATTGCTATGGTACAGTGACTCTTACCTCCCATTTTCTTTCTTTTGGCATGAGACTGTTTCTGCTGCTAGGTATTTCCTGTCCCCCCGTTGTATGTTGGGTGTATGGAGCAGATAACTTGACTTTTCTTAGTTTCACAGGTCCACCAAAGGGGAGGAATTGTGCTCCTGTGGCTGGACTTAGTGAAATGCACCCAAGGAGCCTCATCCACACTGGGGCCTGACTTGGAGAGAGTCTGGGCTTCAAAGTGATGTTGTAAGGGGATGAGATTTTGGAGAACTTGAGAGGGGTAAGTGAATTTTGCCTGTGTCAGGGACATCAGTCATTGGGAGTCAGGAGGTGGAAGATTCTCAGGGGACCCCCAATGAATCCCACCTCCTAGTATCCTCACTCTGTGCGATCCCCTTCCCATGAATGAGTGGGATCTGACTTGCTTCCACCCAACAGAGCATGGTGTAGGTGATGTAGTGTTGCTCCTGTGATTGTGTCAGTGAAGATTGTGATTTCCAGGTTGTTAGCAGGCTCTACCGATTTGGTCCCTTGCTGTCATTGGTGGTGAAAGCTGCCCTAAGGAGAGGCTCATGTGGCAAGGAAGTCAGGGCAGCTCCTGAGGGATATCCAGCAAGGAGCTGAGGCCCTCAGTCTGACAACTTACAAGGAAGTGAAACCTGCCAGTAGCCATGTGAGACTGAAAACAGATCCTTCTCCAATCGAACCTCTGATGAGTCCCCAGCCCTGGTGGACGCTTTATTGCAGCTTTGTGAAAGACTCTGAAGAAGATCCAGGATGTTCAAATTCCAGCTAAAGAAAGATACTGATGGAGCCCTATTAATTCCATCACTACAGTAAATACTGGTGGGATCACAAATTTAAATGCTGTACAAAATAATTAATCTTTGAGTAGAAAATATTTGAGGAAATTTTCATAAACTCAAGGGAAATGCCAGACTTCCTAGATCCCAATGTTGGGGCTCAGAGAACAATACCCCAAAGCTTGGTGCTCTGGCATGCTGAATGCTTTAAACTATAAGAGCCAAGGTGTCTTGGGCCTTCTCTTTCCCTCTTGTCTCTTGTCCTTCTTTCTGGAAGTGCAGAGAGAGGATTTCTCTAAATTTCTCCTATCTGCCTTGAAACTGGATCCTCCCTCCAGGAGGAATTCAGTTGTCCTGGGTCCCCTTCCTGGGAGTCTCATCATCTGGGGGAGACTGACTTACCTCACGGGAGGGAAGACCAAAGATTCACACCACATGCAGGCAGACTTAGTCACAGGCTGTCACTTATGCTGTGGTCACATTCATTTCTAAGATCATTCATTCTCCCTGAAGTTGCCTACATGTTCCCACGCTGCTCACCCATGGAGAGAATATACAAGCTTCTAAGTTTCATTAGGCTATGGGTCCTTACTTTTCTTTCTTGTGACACTCCATGTACGTGAGACATTTATAAGTCTTTTCTTCTGCTGTTCTGTCTATAGTTGGTTTATTTCATAGACTCAATGTATTGAAACTTCAGAAAGTGGAGGGAACATTCCCTTTGCCCCACACCAAAAACGAAAAGATAAATTCAACAGTATCAAACAAAAAAGAATTTTGAGTGAAATTATACAATATAACATGGGAAGAAAAGACAAACTGGAAAAAATCTTATAGACACATTGGCAAAGAACTGTTTTCCTTATATACAGTGTTCAATAGATCAAAATAACAACACAATATAAAATGGGCAGAGAACATATTTCATAGAATGGAAAATGCAAATGGCTCTCACACATAGGCAAAGATGTTTAGGTTTGTAATACAAAGCCTAATTAAAATTGTACTGAGATACATTTCCCTCCCTCCCACCCTTCTTTCCTATTTCCCTTCCTTACTTCCTACTTCTTCCCTCCTTTCTTCCCTCCTTCTCTCCCTCTCTCCCTCCTTTCGTTCTCTCTCTATTTCTTTCTTTCTCTTTTCTCTTTCTCTTTCTCTTTCTCTCTCTCTTTCTTTTCTTTCTTCCTTCCTCCCTCCCTCCTTCCTTCCTTCCTTCCTTCCTTCCTTCCTTCCTTCCTTCCATCCTTTCTCATTCTTTCCTTCCTTCCTCCCTCCCTCTTTCTTTCTTTCTTTCTTTTTCTCTTTTCTTTCTTGCTATACTTGGGGCCTGAATCCAGGGCCTCACACATGCTAGGCAAGTATTCTACTGCTGAACTGCACCCTCTTAGCCCCTTTTTAAATTTTTTATTTTGAGGCAGGGTCATGCTAAGTTATGTGGGCTGTCTTTGGCCTCAAACTTGGAGCTCCTCCTGCCTCAGCCTCCTGAATCTCTGGGATTACAGAAGTGTACCACAGTGTCCAGCTGAGATACCATTTTTAATTAATCAATTGGCAAAGGTAAAATATCAGGATACTCCTGTGCTAAGGAATGTTGGAAACAGGTACTCTCACGCACGTGTGTATGGGTTGGCGTATACTTAATGGATGGAGGGTAATTTGACAAAATATCTGTCAAAATACTAAAATTGGGCATGATAATTTCACCCCTAGCAGTTTTACCTACAAATATACTTGCACATGAAGTAAGTTCAAAGATACTCACTGAAGCACAGCTTATAATGGGGAAAGATAAAAAATAATTAATATGTAAATAAACAGAGTATTTAAAAATATCTGGTTTAAATGAACCAATAAACAAGGCAGTTCTATTTGTACTGATATGAAATAGTTTCTAGAGTTTAAAAAAAAGTAAAGGGGACAACATTTTGTGATATATGCTATTTGCACAAAAATCTTACATACAACAGACATGCTTGTGCATGCAAAGAATATTTCTGGAAAAACAGACAAGAAACAAGTTACAGTGCTTGCTGCTAGGCTGGAGAACTACAGGGCTGGAGTGAGTAGAAGTGAGACATCCCTTACTTCAAAGTTTTTTGAATATTTTGGGTGAATGTTATACCTGTAATCTCTGTTCATAATTGTCAATAAAGAAAAAAGTTGTTTTTTTTAAAGTAATGTTTTGATGTCCAAATGCTCTCTCCAGGACTTAAAAGGAGGCTGTGCTTCCAAGCAGAGAGAAAGAGGGAGTGAATACCAATGGAGAGAGCCTGTGAATGCCCCTCTGTTGGCATCAGAGGAATGAACATCTACTGCATTTTTAAACTGCATCTTAAAATAGTGTGTTGCAAAGCTCACTGGGCTCAGCCCTAGTGACTGCTGATTAGAAGACTGTCAGGGATCACCTTCCAAAACAGAGGCCTGTTTTTCCGGTGAAAATTTCAGGATTTAGAGAACGTGGCTAGCTGGCAGAATTGAGAGCCCTATAAGAGGCAAGTGGGGAAGCCCCTGAGCTGTGTGGTTCCCAGAGAGCTGTTTCCTCCTTGTCCTCTTTCCTCATTCCAGCCAGGGCTCCCCTCCTCTTTCCTGGGCCCAGCCTGTGACACAGCTCTGCAGCTGCTGCAGCTGACAACCCCTCCTCTTCCCTCTGAGCCTGGAACAGCCCTTGCTGGCACTTCGGCAGCTGTGACTCATTGCAAATGCTTTGCATTCCGGGATGTTCTGCAGGGTTTCGGGGCTCCCCTGTGGCTCAAAGCCCTAGGCAAATTGACAGAGAGGAGAGAAAGAGGCCCCACAGCTGCCAAAACATGGCAAGGATGAGGGGGAAATTGTTAGGGAAGCTGAAAAGACTTTGTGCAGGAAGGACCCCAGACAGCCACTCCCACTCGCTCTCTTGTTGAGGCTGCTGGTAACTTGAGCAAGGGGTGGCTTGGAGGCTCCAAGCCCTGTGTGGCTCCATTCACAGACCCAGAAGCACCACGCCCATCCGGAGAACATCGCTGTCTGACTCTGAAGGACTGGGTGAAGCAGAAATGTGTGTCTCATCTGTATTTAAATGGACTTGGTGTTTGTCAAAAGCCATCCTTTCTTTGGGTGCTAGTGATTAAACTCAAGCCACTGGGCATGCTTAGCATGCGATCTACTGCTGAGCAATATGCCCAGCCCTCCTCGAAAGCCATTTGTACAGGGTGTGATCAAAAACATGGTGGATGTTTATATTAAAACAAAATTACTACACGAAAGATACATTGCCATGGACCACCCCTCAACACACTCCCCTATCTTCAAACATACTTATCCCCTCATTCTTGCCACTTTCTGAAGCACTTCTGGAAGTCCTCTTTCGTGAGTGTCTTTAGATGAGCAGTCCTGGCTACCTCAATGTCCAGAATCAAACATTTACCTTTCTTGGTCATTTTGACTTTAGGGAAGAGCCAGAAGTCACACAGTGCCGGATATAGAGAATAAGGTGGATGAGGACACACTATAAATATTCTTATTTGACAGAATCTGCTGTACCAGAAGAGATGTGTGACACACAGTGTTGTTATGACAGAGGATAAAACTAAAGACACTCACGAAAGAGGACTTCTAGAAGTGCTTCAGAAAGTAGCAAGAATGATGGGATAAGTGTGTTTCAAGCCAGGGGCGTATTTTGAATGGAATTAATGGCAATGTATCTTTTAAAATCACCATATATATATATATATATATATATATATATATATATATATATATATATATAAATTTGTCATACTGGGGGATTGAACACAGTGCCTCATGCATGCTTTGCAAGTACACTGCCACAGAGGCCCGTTTTTTGCTTTTATATTGAGTGAGGGTCTTGCTAAATTATGCAGGCTGCCTCTGGCCTTGAACTTTTGATCCTCCTGTTTCCGACTCCTGAGGTGCTGGGATTATAGGAGTGCACCACCAATCCTGACACTGTAATAAGTTTAAAACTTAAAACATTTGCCACACACACACATTTTATCACATCTGGTATGCCTTTTGTTCCTTTATTTATTTCTTCCTTTGTTGTTGTTATTGTTGTTAGATGCCATGGAGTCAGATCCTCAGTGACATATGTACAACAGAATGAAACATTCCCTGATTCTGTGCTGGGCATACAATCTTTTTTATGTTTAAGCCCGTTGTTGCAGACACTGTGTCAATCCATTTGTTGAGAGTCTTCCTTTTCCTTGTTGACCTGCCACTCTTCCAAATATGATGTCTTTCTCCATGGTTTGGTCCCTCCTGATAATATGTCCAAGATACGTAAAATACAGTGTAGCCATCCTTGCTTCCAAGGAGTGCTCTTGTTGCACTTCTAGGACAGATATGTTGTTCTTTTGGCAGTCCATGGTATATTCAATATTCACCCCTAGCACCATAATTCAAAAGCATCAATTCTTCTCCTGTTTCTCTTATTCAACGTCCAGCTTTCATAACTCTATGATGTGACTGAAAATACCATGGCATAAGCCAGGTGCACCTACATCTTCAATGTGACATTTATTTATTTATTTATTTATATTTTTAACACTTTAAATAGGTCTTTTGCTACAACTTTCTCAATGCAATGCGTCTTTTGATTTCCTGGCGGCTGCTACTGTGGGTGTTGATTATAGAACCAAGTAAAGCAAACTCTTGGACAACTTCAATCTTTTTTCCATTTATCATGAAGTTGCATACTGACCCAGTTGTAAGGATTTTTGTTTTCTTAGAGTTGAGGTACAATCCATACTGAAGGCTGTGTTCTTTAATTTTCACCAGTAAATGTGCCAAATCCTCATCACTTTCACCAAGCAGAGTTGTGTCATCTGCATAATGCAGGTTGTTAATGAGCTTTCTTACAATCATGATGCCACATTCTTCTGCATAAAGTCCAGCTTCTCAGATTATTTACTTAGCATAGAGATTGAAGAGGTAAGGTGAAAGGATACAGCCCTGAGGCACACCTTTTTGACTTTAAACTAGGCAGTGTTTCCTTGTTCTTTTCGAATAACTGCCTCTTCATCTATGTACAGATTCCTCACGAGTACAATTAAGTGCTCTGATATTCCCATTCTTTGCAATGATATCCATAATTTGTTATGATTCACATAGTCAAATGCCTTTGCGTTGTCAATAAAACATAGACATTTTTCTGGTATTCTCTGCTTTCAGCTAATATCCATCTGACATCAACAATGATATCCCTGGTTCCAGGTCCTTTTCTGAATCTGGCTTGATTTTCTGGCAGGTCTCCATTTATATACTGCTGCAACCGCTTTTGAATGATCTTTAGCAAAATTTTGCTTGTGTGTAATATTAATTGGATCATTTCCACATTTGGTTGGATCCCCTTTCTTGGGAATAGACACAAATATAGATCTCTTCCAGTCAGTTGGCCAGGTTGTTGTTTTCCAAATCTCTTTGAATAAACAAGTGAGCACTTCCAGTGCTACATCTGTTTGTTGAAACATCTCTATTGGTATTCCATCAATTCCTGGAGCCTTGCATTTCACCAATTCCTTCAAGGCAGCTTCCATTTCATCCTTCAGTACCATTAGTTCCTGGTAATATGCAACCTCTTGAAATGATTGATTATCCAACAATTCTTTTTGGTATAATGATTCTGTGTATTGCTTCCATCTTCTTTTGATTTTTCCTGTGACATTTAATATTTTCCCTGTAGAATCCTTCACTATTGCCACTTGCGGCTTGAATTTTTTCTTCAAGTCCTGAAACTTGAGAAAAACAGCATGTTCTTCCATTTTGGTTTTGTATTTCCAGCTTTGCACATTTCATTATATTAATTGATTTTGTCTTCTCCAGCTGACCTTTGAAATCTTCTGTTTAGTTCTTTAACTTCTTCTTTCTTCCTATACTTTCCAATAAGTCATCATTAAGTAGTTTTCTGAGAGAGGTCATGGGTGCAGTGTTTCCTGATACATTTCATGCTTAGAAAGTCTGTTTTGCCTGTACATTGGAACTTATTTGGATCAGATATCCTTGGGTTTGGGAGAAGCATGTGCCAGTCCACTCACGAAAACAACGAGCCATTGAAAACCCCATGAGAATCCCTATGAGTTGAACTGTTCAGAGGGCATCTAACAACCACAACGATCCTTGGGTTATACTCATTAGCTATTGTTCCATTGTCTTCTCCCATTGAACTCTGAGGTCAGTCTGTTCCCTGCTGACAATTTGATATTGTTGAATGTTGGGAAAATTTTTTTCTTTACTTTTGAATTTCAATAGGTCGGTCAAGATATGTTTTTGTATTGAAGGTCCCCTAGTGAAGTTTTCTGAAGCACAATGTGTTCTTTAAGTCCTTCAGATTCACTTTTCTTTGTTTCATGAATTGTATTGGTCCATTTTCCGTTGCTATAATAAAATACCTAAGGGCGGGTAACTTTATAAGGAAAAGAGGCTTATTTATTTATTTATTCATTCATTTATTTTTGTGGGACTGGAGTGGTTGAACCTTGTTGTTGTTGTTGTTAGGTGCCGTCGAGTCGGTATCCGACTCATAGAGACCCTCTGTACAACTGCAGAAACACTATTGTCAGTGCTTCTCTGCTGTTCATAGGGTTTTCAATGGCAGATTGATTTTTGGGAGGGGGTTGCCAGGTCCTTCTCCCAAGCCTACAGCTTCTGGTGTTCCTAGGCGGTCTCCCATCCAGGTACTAACCAGGCCCAACCCTGCTTAGCTTCCGAGATCTGACAGGATCGATGCCACAGGGCTACAGCTGCAGGCGGTTGAACCTTAGGTCTCATAAATGGTAGGCAAGTGTTCCGCCACTGAGCTGCTCCCCTAGTACATTTTATGTTTTTTATTTTGAGTCCAGGGTCTTGCTAAATTACATAGGCTGCCTCTGGCCTTGAACCTGCAATCCTCCTGCCTCCACCTCCTGAGTTGCTGGGATTACAGGTGTGTGCCACTGTGCCTGGCAAAAAAGAGATTTATTTAGCTTACAGCTCTGGAGTTCAAGGGCATGGTTACCGCCATTGGCTCAACTCTGGTGAAAACTTTATGGCAGATGGCATCACAATGGTGGGAGCATATGGGAGAGATCACATAGCCAGATAGCAAGCCAGAGTGAGGGGAAGAGCCAGCCTTGCTCTTTTTACAACCATCCTCTCCTGAGAGCAAACCCAGGAGGCCCATGAGAACTACCTTAATCTCTTTTGAGGGGAGGGCCCCTATGACCTCATGCAAGGAGTTTTGTAAAATAGCATTGTAATCTTTTATAGGGTATTTGAACACTTGTTTTATTTAATTTATATTTTTAAGATGTTACATAGTGTACAGTATTTGTAGGAAAATTTCTTCTTTCTAGGGTTATTCTAAGTTGAGTCTTTATTGTTTTGTTTTGTTGAGTTATTTTACTTTTGTTTTTGAGACAGGGTCTTGCTTTGTAGCCCTGGCTGGTCTCAAACTCACTATCCTCCTGTCTCTATCTCCTAAGTATTGAGATTACAGCCATGTACCACCATGCCAGGCAAAAAGTAAGTATATTTGCAAAACAGCTTTTCAAGTGTATGTGTACACACACACACACACACACACACACACACACACACACACACACATATATGTATATAGCATATATATAGCAAGTATCTATATCTATATCTATATCTACATATCTATATATTTATATATAGAGATATATCTATCTATATCTATATCTATCTACCTACCTATCTATCTATCTATATATCTGACTTGTAAGAAACAGTCCTCTTAAAAGTGCTACCACCTCAATATTTCTACACTGCAGACCAAACTTATAACATGTAAGCTCTTTGGGGACAAACCACATCCAATCCACAGCAAGGATATTCTTTTGAATATTTTTCTGTTCAATTAGTTGGGCTTTCTATTTCAAGGACACTATTTGTTATTATGTTAGATAATCTTTAGTCCCCA
>VMDO01038353.1:0-13519 GCA_007922755.1 Pedetes capensis
AAACAAAAATCCTTACGACTGGGTCAGCATGCAACTTCACAATAAATGGAGAAAAGATTGAGTTTGTCCAAGATTGAGGTTGCTTTGCTTGGCTCTATAATCAACACCTGTGGGAGCAACAGTCAAGAAATCAAAAGATGCATTGACCTAGGAAAAGCTGTGGTAAGAGATCTCTTTAGAGTATTGAAAAGCAAAGATGTCACATTGAAGACGAAGGTGAGTCTGACTCATGCCATGATATTTTCAGTGGCATCATATGGTTGTGAAAGCTGGACATTGAACAAGAGAGACAGAAAAAGAATTGATGCTTTTGAATTGTGGTGCTGGAGACGTCTATTGAATATACCATGGACTGCCAAAAGAACCAACAAATCTGTCCTTGAAGAAATGCAACCCGTGTACTCATTGGAAGCAAGAATGGCCAGACTGCGTCTTACATATTTCAGGCATGTATTCAGGAGAGATCTGTCCCTGGAGATGGACATCATGTTAGGGAGAGTGGCAGGTCAACACCAAAGAGGAAAACCCTCCACCAGATGAATTGACATAGTGTCTGCAACAATGGGCTTAAACATAAATAAGATCGTTTGCCTCGCACAGAATCAGGAAGTGTTTCAATCTGCTGTACATAGGGTCTCTATGAGTCAGACTGGACTTGACGGCTCCTAACAACAACAAGTGTCACATTTGACTGGTCAACACATGACAATAACATCCTTAAGGAGATGATCCTAGGGATGCAGCCTTGTAGTCAGAAAGTACAAGAAGAAACAAGAGAAGTCCAGGAGGAGGCCCTGTTAAAGAAGAGGGAGAATATGTTCTTTTAAGCCTTTGCCTACAATTGAGAGCCATCAAGCCAGGGTAATTGAGGCAGCGGGAGGGGCAGTCATGAGAAGTAATCTGGGGTATGCATTGCATATTTTTGGGTTTATTGCTCTTAAGCCAAAATAATTGATTCAATGCTGTGAAAAAGGAAAATGCTATTGTTTTCTCACTGTGTATTTTTTAGTGTCTATGAGCCACACATTAAGTGTTGAGACTATCTGTATATCTTCCCTTAGTTTTAAGAGACATTATTATGGGAAAATATGTCAAAAAGGAGATCTTGTAAACATTTAATGTTCTCAAGGTTTGATCAATATAGTCAGCAATTCAAGAACAGAAAAGTACAAAACCAGGTCCCACTGCAGGCAATTGAAAAATATATTTCAATTGTTTTAAATGACTTCTAAAATTCAAAATCCAAAACCTAGATTAAATACATAATACTAAGTAATTCATGGATAAATATTGTTTGTATTTTAAGAAGATGCCCACACTATGCCTAAAGCACATATGAAATGATTATGTATGTTTGTTGTTAGGTGCCATCGAGTCAGTATCTGACTCACAGAGACCCTCATAGGGTTTTCAATGGCTGACTGTTTCCGGGATTGCCTTGGGAGTGGATTGCCAGGTCCTTCTCCCATTTTTGTGGTGCTGGGAACCGAACTCAGGACCTCAGAGACTGTAGCACAGTGCTCTACCAACTGAGCTAAATCCCAGCCCTGATTATGTATACTTAAAATTATTACATCTACAGAGTTTACAGGAGGATTGTTTATTAATTGAAAAGTCTCCAACATACAAAAGAAAGCAATAAAATATGCCTGGGTGTCTAAGTAGTCTACCTGCTTAGCATTCGTTTTTTAGGCAAAATGCTAATCATTGCTAATAGTTTTGTGCAGGGGGATACATTACAATGTTCCTTTGTTTTCCTCACAAGAGGATATGAAAATATCCTCCAAATTCTTCATAGTATGATATGGAACTCTATAGTTCATTGCTGTAGTCAAAGACATGATCCTTCTGTTTTAATACTAGGAATGTTTGGATTATTTTAAGTCAGTGGTTGCTTCTAGTCAAACAAGTATCCTTCAAAGTCTGTTTAGTAGGTGTTTTGCTAAACTCCAGTTTTAGATGTCTTACTGAATTTTTTAATGAAGGACTTCAGTGCATTTTATGAGGAAAAGTTCTTATTAAGCCACACAGAAAACTTAAAACTTGCCTCTTCTGTTACTGATCATTTTCATAAAAACTTTATTGGGTTTTCTAAGGTGAACCTCAGTAGGAGATATTTCCTTCATTAAAAAAAATTAAAATGCTTAAGGGAATAGAATATTTTACCTTCTTGTTTTCAAATTCATTACCCTTTTTTTTTTATATTTGGCTAGTGGGACCTCGTTGTTGTTATTATTGTCCTTGTTAGGTGCCCTTGAGATGAGTCTAACTCATACCAACCCTGTGTACAAGAGAATGAATTACTCCCCAACACTGTGCCCTGCCTGGCACTGTCAGTGCTTCTCTGTTATATTCATAGGGTTTTCAGGAGAAGAGAAATTATCTTCTATATTCTTATACTTGGTAATCCATATTTCTATACAATGATCTTGGCAGGATCTTATCTTAGAAGTTTTACACAATACATAATAATTTGGGGAGATATGTAAAGCATTAAATTCCTATTCTGGTCTAAAGGAAATAATAAACACACACAATAGAATATTTTATCTAAATTGCACCTACCTGATGACATTTTCACATCTCTGCAGCAGCTGCGGCACATAAGAATTCACTGCATCTTATTAGATCTATAATCTGATTGTGGCTTCTGGGAATTTGATTTTTGTTTTTTCTTTCCCTGAAGTTTTTATCTGAGCACACTTTAATCTGCATAAAAATATTCACACTGTCTGGAGCTAAGAGAATGATTCTTATGTAAATGAATTATTTAAAATTCTGTATCGCAACTTCAGACAAATGGAGGTGAAATGACAGAGAATTAAAACTTTGGAAGAATATTTTCAATATGGTAATTGGACTCAAGTAGTTTATTTTTCTGCAAAACATCAAAGATCTACTTACAAGCCTGTGCCCAGATTTAGTAAAAGTTACAAGACATACATTTAAATAACTTTACAGTTCAATTTTTTACTGACAATTTAAGAATATAATTTCTACATTTATTATAATATCTTATTATACCCCAGTCTTTACTATGGCTGTTTTGCAGCAGAGTCAATAATAAAGTATGTGTTAAATTTTTTGGCATTTGATCATTCAGGAGAGACACCTGACCAACTAGGAAAGACACTGGCCAAATCCATTGGGTCAGAGACGCTAGTCCCTACTGAATGAAATATAAAACCTGGTTATCATTAATCCTTGATTAACCAGTATATTCATACTTCATCATAGGATATCATAAGGCATCTCCAGCTCCTAGGATACTTTTGAGACTTAGGCTTTTTATCTTTTGATCTCTCCACCACCTTGACCTTAAGTGTCTGGGCTAGAATTTTCCATCCCATCTCTCTGAATCAACTCTGATAATGAGAAGTAAAAGAGCTAATTAAACACACACCATTCTTTATAAAGAACAAAATAGTGAGTTGCCTAATATCCTTCACATATGGTTACTCAAAATGACTAAAACATTATTAAGGTACATAAAATTTTAGAAAGTATAGGTAAAAAAAGTAAAGGTAAAAATGTTCAAGTAAGTAATGCAGAAATATTAAAATTGGGTTTAGTTAGACAAAAAATAAAAGTAAGATTTATGAAGATATACATGTGTATTGCGTAGAGCATTAATTTAATATAAGCATACAATGTTCTAATCAGGGAAGTTAGTTAGCATTTCCATTTCCTTAACTATTTTTAAATATTTTGATTAATACACAACAAATATTCATATTTAGAATATGGAGTGTGATATTCAAATGTATACAATGTGTATTGATTAAATCAGAGTATTTAACACTTCAGTTTGTTTACCATTACATCATTTTTGGAGCCTTTGAAGTCCTCTCTTCTAGCAAGTCATAATGTATATAATAGGTTATTGAGAACTATAGTCATTGCACTGTGCTCTAGGGCACTAGAAGTGTGTTTTGGTACTTGCTGTCCAACCTCTAACCTCATCCCCCAACCACTCCTAGCCTCATTTAAAATAATTCCTTTGAAAATAAGATTAAATGGATCAACTTGTAGAAAAATAAAGTATTAGCAAATGCATCTCCCAAGTAGAAAACCTGAAATAACTAACAACTACATACTTTAATTGATACCTGATTTGGTCATCAACCTTAGATAATTCCATTGATAAATTTTACTGGCTTTCAAGACATAGGTATTTCTTAAATTATGAAATTATTACAGATAACTGAAAAGCTAAAAAAACACTGAATTCATCCTAAGAGATTAATAGTAATTTCAGGACAAAACATAGGTAAAGTCATATGTATATGAAGCCAAAAGTACTGTGTGAAAATAGTATCATCAGATTTATTCAGCATTAGATAAAGGAAAACCTGAACAACTAGAAATAAAACATATTCTGCAACATTGAAAAATACATTAGTGTACTTTACAACATTAACAGTTTATGATCATAGAAACACCCCAAAGATCGTAAGAAAAAAATTGATACTTATCTATACATATTTTTAATAAAAATCTTAGCAAATCGTGAATAGATAAAAATTATTTTATCTGACAAAAGCTCTGAATTATGAATTTACAGTCATTATCATATCTAACTGCTAAACCACAGAAATATTCCCATTAAAATTAGGAACAGATGCCAGGAGTGGTGGGACATACCTTTAATTCTACCACATGGAAGGCAGAGGCAGGAGGATCTCAAGTTCAAGGCCAGTCTGAGATACATAGAGAGATTCTGTCTCAGAAAAATTAAAATTACAATAGCAAGAAAAATGTAAAAGTATCAAAGAATAATGTTTAAAATAGGGATAAAATATAAAAGACATTAGAGAAAATTAAATGTTGAAGTATATTATATATTTGAGTTACAAAATGACATTTCTCCCCAAATGTTATCTATGAATTCAATATAATAAAAATTCCCATTGGTATACATTATTGCTAAAACTTGACCAGGTGTTCTTGGAAAATATGGAAAAGTATAAATCTAAACCAAACTATATTAAAAACAAAAGTAAAAAAATAAGAACAGGACTTATTAAATCTCAAAATATACTAGATTATAATACACATTTTAATAAAAATCAGTAAGTTACAATTCACATCCACATATAAATTGCAAATTATAAGTAAAAAGATGTGGTTTGAGGTCAGGAGTAAAAAATCTACCAATGACATTCTATTTTATGTTTTTTTTTTTTCTAATTACACCAATGGCATTTCAAAGAGTTCTCAGAAATGTAAATATATAAGTAAACTGTCGTGATAATGTGGGCACAACAATACAGTGGATGAAATTTGGGTTTGTGTTTAATAGTGTTAGCCATCATTTTTTCTGGAGACTAAAAGAAGCCAATCTCTTAGCATTCTCAAATTTCAAAAAGATTAAACATCTAAAAATAGCTCATTCAAATCACAGATCATGTGCTTTCCCTGGAATCTGCCATGACCATTCAATTTAAAATTGCAAACACATCACCATTCACTTCTCCAGCTCTTCATCTATGTATGCATCAACATGTAAAGTTATCAACATTTCTGGTCACTTGAGTAGAACATGTGCATATGAAACTACTGAATATAAAATTGTGATTTTATTTCTCTCTTGATAGATATTCAGGGGGCTGAGGTTTAGCTCAATTGGTGGAGTGTTGCTCTGCGCATTCTGAGGCCATAGGTTCAATCTCCAGTACTGCAAGAAATGGGAGAAGGACCTGACAGTCCATACTCAAAACAATGCAAAATAATCAACCATTGAGAACCTTAGGAATAGCAGAGAAGCACTGGCACACAGCCAGTCACAGCACAGTGTCAGGGAGTGTTTTGCTCTGTTGAACATAAGGTCACTATGAGTTGGACCTGATTTGATGGCACCTCAAAACAAGAGATATTATGGTATTATCATATCCTCTTCTTTCTTCACTGTTTTACCGTACACATCTTTTGGGTTATTTTACCAATTTATTTTCTATCACTTGTAGATAATAGTACACAATTCACTTTATCCTGGTAAGAATTGGGTCATATTGTTCATGTTTATTAATCTTATAGGCATAAAATGATCTTTTCTCATATCCATTTTAAATCAGATATTCTGACCATTATATTCAAACACTTATTCTAGGTTGGTGTAGGAGAAGTATGCTTTCTCTTGAACCATTCAAAGGAAATATCACTTTCACTTCTTTGCAAAAGGCTCATATTGTATGAGCTTGATCTCACTGCAGGTCATAATATGTTATCTAACTACCTGAATATGTAAAGCAAAGGGCTGATGGAACACGTTTAGTCCATTGAAAGAATCATTGCTTCTTCCACAAATATTATTGATATATACGTTATTCCATCCTGCATCATTATTCCTATTATAACATTTTGATCCTAAATAAATTATTTAGCTTTGAATTTCACTGGGGAGTTCACAAAGCACTCACTTTCAGACAGAATCAATGATCAAAGCTATATTTACATCAATTAGATTGGCAAATTATATGTTAACTTAAACCAAAATCAAAATCCAAGAATTAAAAAAGCTTTTGAAAATTGGCAGGGAACGGGAAGTGATTTTTTAAAAAACACATCTCTCCCTTGACAGAACAAGCCAATTTACAGCCCTATTTCAGATACATGACAATTTTCCTGCATCTTATTAACCTAACTTTCTTGTTCCTTTTCATTAACACCTGGTTGGAGCTTCGTACCCCATAGGGAAACACCTGTCCACAGTTAACAAGGTTTTAATTGTAAAAGCAATAAAAAATGAAGTCAGGGAATTAGTTCACAAATTCTTAAAACAAACTTTAAAAAAATTCAAAGGCATAGACAATAAAAATAGTGTATTATTTTATAAGAATCCAAGGTCTGCAGTGTTTCTACCTTTGTAGTTGTGTGTTTTCTAACTCTTTCAGTATCTACTTTACTCATCTCAAGATGAGGATGATAATCATATCTGTTTCATAGAACTTTTGTAGACATCAATGTAATTAATATAAGTAAATATCTGTCACTTGATAGCACTGAAAATTTTTAGCCATCGTGTGTGTGTATGTGTGTGTGTGTGTGTGTGTGTGTGTATACTGAAACTATCCTAAAACACTCAGCCATCAAAAACACTGAATAACAGAGGAGCACTGACATAGTGTTGGGCATGTCACAGCATTGGGGAGTGTTTTGTTCTGTTGTACATAGAGTCACTATGAGTCTGACCCAATTCAATGTCACCTAACAACATATGTATGTATATATATGTATATACACATATGTGTGTGTATATATACATATATGTGTGTATATATATATACACACTATATATATATATATATATATATATGGCCTGCAGTCATGGCTCTGTGGCATCTGATCCTGTCAGATCTCAGAAGCTAAATAGGGTTGGGCCTGGTTAGTACTTAGATAAGAGACCACCTGGGAACACCAGGTGCTGTAGGCTTGGGAGAAGGAGCCCAGCAACCCACTCCCAAAAATCAACCAACCATTGAAAACCTTATGAACAGTAGAGAAGCAGTGACGATAGTGTTTTGCCTGTTGTATGTAGGGTCACTATGAGTCAGATACTGACTCAACGGCAGCTACAACAATATGTGTGTGTGTGTGTGTGTGTGTGTGTGTATTATGTATGTGTATATATATGCGCACACACACATATATACATATACATATATACATTAAATATTATTGTTAGGTGCCGTCAAGTCGGTATCCGACTCATAGTGACCCTCATAGGGTTTTCGATGGATGACTCTTTGGGGATTGCCTTGGGAGTAGATTGCCAGGCTCTTCTCCCATTTTTGCGGTGCTGAGAATTGACCTGGGGACCTCAGAGAATGCAGCGCAGTGCTCCACCAACTGAGCTAAATCCAAGCCCTATAACATATATATATATATATATATATATATATTCTTTAGACAGTGTCTCACTACACAGCCCAGGCTGGCTTTGAATTCATGGTCTTCCTGCTTCTGGCTCCCAGATGCAAGAATACAGACAGGTTCCAACACACCTGGAAACATGTAAGTATATATATTTATGGAGTACAATGTGATGTTTCAAAACATATGTACAATGCATAATGATCAGATAAGGGTAACTGGCATATCCATTTCCTCACACATTTTTCATTTCTTTGTGTTGGGGGCATTCAAAACCCTCTCTGAGAGATATTTTGAAGTATATATTTAATTGTTGTCATAGTTTTGGTACCCTACTGTAGAAGATCAGAAGTTGTATTCCTGAACAAATTGCACTATTTACCCATTGACCATCTCCTCATCATAATTAGTATTCATAGCTTGGTTGGATTATTCTATATGTATATTTTTATCCGATCCTATCAGATCTCAGAAGCTAAGCCGAGTTGGGCCTGGTTAGTACTTGGATGGGAGACTGCCTGGGAACACCAGGTGCTGTAAGCTTGGGAGAAGGACCCTGCAACCCACACTCCGCAAAAAAAATAAATAATAAAAAAATAAAATCTACCATTTAAAACCCTATGTATAGCAGAGAAACACTGACAATACTGTTTTGCCTATTGTATGTAGGGTCACTATGAGTCAGATACGGACCCAACGGCACATAACAACAACAACAACAACAACAACAACAACAACAACATTTTTATACAAAGGTGAATGCCATCATATTATACTGTAGATATATTTGACTTTCCATGTTATATATGTGGTTGTGCTCACTCAGTGAACAATTCTCTGAAGGCTGATGAAGTTGTTTGTACCATTTTTCTGTACTCTCATAATTAATGATTTATATTGCACATGAAGCAAATACTGTTGTTTTTCAGTGTCAGGATTTGAACATATACAATTTACAGTGTTCACCACATGTGGATCATCTTCTGCCATTTATGTTTGGTTCTGGTGAATGATTCGACCAATAATGACTTTTTTTCAAAAGTATGTTCAACAATGCCTTTAAAAAGCAGAGAGAATCATGCTTAATATTGATAGATATAGAACTTTTGACTTTTTCTTCTATTGCCATGCCTGCTGACTTGCTGAAAAAAATTTTAATACATTAAATTATGAGGTGGAAATTTTTAGACATTAGCAGCACAAGTAGGATAACCGTCCTATCCCTAGTTCTTTGCATGTTGGTACCAATCTACTGTACCACAGAGGCAGAGCCTGAATAATTCATGGTATTCTTACTGATGAGAGTTAAGAGAGAGACTCAGGTCCCCAACTGCTGAGCCACACAAATGTCTTAAGGCAGAGTTATAAAGAAGAGAGAGCTCCTCAAAAGGGCTCCCCAAATTTTATAAGAGTATTCATGATGAATCCTTGGATGAAGGCTGGGCTCTGTATACACAGGACAAGAGATCAAACAGAGTTTATCTATTGTTAAGTTGAAAGCTAAAATTTGATACTGAGTCACACAGTATTGAGATATGGTGGAGTTTCATCACAACCAGGGTGAAGAGCCATCAATTAGCATTTCAGCCTTCAATTGAGTCTTTGGGAAGACTGTGGTTAAGAAGGGAGGACCATGCCCTAATATGCATGACATATACCAAAATTGGGAGAAGGACCCAGCATCCCACTCCCAAAAATCAATCTGCCATTGAAAACCCTATGAACAGCAGAGAAGCATTGGGAATAGTGTTTCGCCTATTGAACATAGGGTGGTTATGAGTCGGATACCCACTCAGCGGCACCTAACAACAACAATACCAAACTGGACCTGCTTTTACCAAGAATAAACAAAACGTATTAACACCTACAAGTTCAGCAGTAATTTAAGAATGTGATGGAATAAAATCAGTGTTCTTTAAAGGAAAATGTAAAAACTCAGAATTCTTAAAGTTATTATATACAAAATCCATTTTGCATTCCAAATTACTAAAATGTGCAAAGAAGTAGAAAGACATAATCCATAAAAAAACCCAGCACTCAGTTATCAAGACAAGAAGGTGTTGATGATTTCAGACATAGTCTTTGAAACATATTCAGAAATTATAGAATAGCATAATCATGATGAGTCATAGAAGAAATCTCAAGAGAAAAATGGTAAATATTTAAAAAATGAAGACTACCTATGGAGGGAAAATATAAGCAAAGTAGAAAGAAGGGAGGGGATTGGTGGGTAGGAGCAGAGGTCAGAGAAGGGGAAAAGGAAGGGAAATCATATAGAGGTAGGGGGAGAGGGAAATCTCAAAATATGTGATGCAACTCTGTGAATACATGGGAGGAGAAGGGTAAAGGAAAAACAAAACAATGAGAATATAACCCATGATTGCATATGATTTTTATTATGCATTAATTAAAATTCCTAGTTTTTTTTAAAAATGAAGAAAATGCGAGTGTTTGACCTGAAATGACAAATTCACTAAGTAAACTCATCAACGCTGAAACTGCCAAGGAGAATACCTATAAATATGAAGGCAGAGCCATAGGCATTTCCAGTCTGAATGTTGTTGTTAGGTGCTGTTGAGTTGAGTTTGACTCATAGCAACCCTCATAGTGTCTTCACGGGCTGATTTTTTGGGGGATTGTTTCAGCAGTGGGTTTCTTCGTCCTTTTTCTGTTTTTATGGTGCTAGGGATTAAACTCAGGGCCTTATAGAGTGCATAGCAGCACTCTACCAACTGAGCCAAACCACAGCACCTCCAATTTCATTAGAAGTGAGAAAAGGTGATTGAAAAAATAAAATAAGAAAAAGAACAGAGTTTCAGTGGTTTGTGAGACAGTATAAAGCAGGATACCACATATGTAATTGGATTCCCAGGATAAAAGTTTACAGAGAATGGAGGAGAAAGGAATTTGAAAAGTTAGTGGATGAAAGTTGTCTAATATTATTGAAAAATATAAGTAACTCAGCTAACTCCTAGGAAGACTGACCATGAAGACAAAATAATCAATCTGATACAATATCAAGATTAAGAGAAGTCTTCAAAACAGCCTGAAAAACAAGACACGTTATCTACTTCAGACCAAGCCTAAAAATAACTGACTTTTAATGAGCATCAATGGAGAACGGAAAGAAATGAAAAACCTGTAAAATGCAAAAGATAAAAGCAAGGAAAATCTTCAAAAATTAAAATGCATTGAAGACATTTATGGTTTAAAAATGGAGAGAAATTGTTACCAGCATATCTATAGAATAACAAATTTAATTTAAATGAATTCAGGAAAAGATAGCAGATGGAAGCATATATTTTTAAGAAGAAATGAAGAGCAACAGAAGTGTTAAGTGTGTGCATAAATATGATAGATAATCTTTTATCTCAGTTTTTGAAAGATAATATTTAAAACAAAATAATTGCATTTTATCAAGAAGCTTAATGCTCATTATATATAACATATGTAATAAATACAACAAAATGCAACAACAGTATGTAGTGTTGAGTAGATAAAATTACTGGTAGAAGATATTTATTTGTTTGTTTGTTTATAGTACTGGAGAGTTGATCCCAGGGCTTCACAAATGCTTTGCAAGTGCTGTACCATTGAGCTGCACTGACAGCCTGATTTTTACATTTTATTTTAAGACAGGGTCTCCTTAAGTTATGCAGGCTGCTTTTTCCCTGGAACTTTCAATCCTCCTGTTCTGCCTTCTAACTAGCTGAGGGTCCAGGCATGTGCCACCATGCCTGGTGTACCCTTTTTTATGTTGCATAAAGTGGTACAATATTGTCAGTAAAGCAACAGCACTAACTTTTCACTTGTCATTGCATATTGCAACCACTAGAGCACTAATTCTAAACAAGTTCTGAATATTTTCATCCTGAGACATTTGGAACATTCAGGAAATAGTTTGGGTTGTCACAACTAGAGGAGATGAGCGTCCCTGGTATCTAGAGGGTAGAGGCCAAGGATGTTGCTAAGCACACTGGGAGACATGCCACAGCCCCTCACAACAAAGACGTGTTGTTGTTGTTAGGTGCCCTCCAGCCAGTGTCCAACTCATAGCATCCCTATGTACAACAGATATAACACTATTGTCAGTGCTTCTCTGCTATCCATAAGGTTTTCAATGGCTGATTGTTTGGGGGGAGTGTGTTGCTGGGTCCTTCTCCCAAGCCTACAGCACCTGGTGTTCCCAGGTGGTCTCCCATCCAAGTAATAACTAAGCTGACCTTGCTTAGCCTCCCAGATCTGATGGGATCAGACCCCACAGTGGCATAGCTGCAGGCACAACAAAGAATTACCCAGTCCTTAATGGTGAGACAGGCTATGTAGAAAAACTCTATGACAGAGCAAATATTTGAAAAGTTAAACAAAGATGTGTTTCTAAAATCCCAGTAAAAGGTTGAAATTAGCATGTAATACTATTGTTGTTAGGTGCCATAGAGTTGAGTCTGACTCATGGTGACCCATATGCAACAGATGGAAACACTACCCGATTCTGTGCCAAGCACATTATCTTATTTAAGTCCATTGTTGCAGACACTGTGTCAGTCCATCTGGTAAAGGGTTTTCCTTTTTTGTTGTTGTTGACCTGCCACTCTCCCAAACATGATGTCTTCCTCCAGGGATTGATCCCTCCTGACTACATGTCCAAATATGTAAGATGCAGCCTAACCTCCCTTGCTTCCAGGGAGCATTCTGGTTGCACTTCTAGGACAGATCTGTTGGTTCTTTTGTCAATCCATGGTATATTCAATGGACATCTCCAGCACCATAATTCAAAAGCATCAATGCTTCTCCTGTCTCCCTTGTTCAATGTCCAGCTTTCACAACCATATGATGAGACTGAAAATACTAAAGGCATAAATAGAGGAAGAAAATCTGACAAGTAGAAAGCAAGTAATAAGATGATAGACTTAAACATCACTCTGTGAGAACCCAGGTTCAATTCCCAGCACTGCAAAAGTGGGAGAAGGGTATGGCAGTCCATTCCTAAAGCAATCCTGAAACAATGAGCCATTGAAAACCCTATCAGGGTTGCTGATTTGGACTGGATTCCATGGCACCTAATGAAAACAGCATATAATTATATTAAATGAAAATGAATAAAGCAATTCATTCGGTAGGTAGAGGCTGTCAGTTAAGGTAAAAATCTATATGTTATTTATAAGAGATATACCTTTAATAAAAGAAAATTAAATCTAAAATGAGCATAATATGAAGACTAAAAAACTTAATAAAGTGGATTGTATGTATTAACATCAGATAAAAAAGACTTAACAAAATGTATTATTGGAGAAAAGCCGAGAAATATTGTGATAATAAATGATCATTTTAACAGAAATATATAAAATATGGATATTTGTCTAATAGGACTTTTAAATAAATAAAACAAACATTTAACAGAATTATAGGGAGACATCAGCAGATCTGCTGATGAATCATATTGGAACTTTTAGTCAACTTTACAAGGGAACTCACAAAACAGCTAAGTAAAAAATGTTGCAAAAACATAGAATATAAAAACATTATCAACCAACTTGACTTAATAAAAAGAAACACTACCTTACACAAAATCTTACACAAGAAAATACTTTTTCCATGCAAATGGCATGTTTGAAATTTCACAGATTATTATTTCTGACGACAGTGG
>VMDO01038354.1:0-13546 GCA_007922755.1 Pedetes capensis
TCCCGCTGCTGGCCACTGTGTAGCTCCTCTGAAGCCTAATCCTTAATTTCAGTGTACGCCTAGTTTCATTCTTTATCTCTCAAACTAAATTATCTCTGTTTCTATTTATTCAATTTGTGTTTTAAACCCCTAATCGAGGCTTCTTATTGCTCCGGAACAGAAGGTGTGTGTTATCTGTCCGCCATCTTGACTCTCCCCCATTTTTGTTTTTTTGAGATAGGGTCTCACTAAATTGCACAGGCTGCCTCTGGCCTTGAACTCATAATCCTTCTGCCTTTGTCTGAGTGGCTGGGAATATAGGCATGTGCTGCCATGCTATGGAATTGAATTTTCTTTAGAGAGTAAAAAAATACTCATGGTCTCCTGTACTTGTATGCTAATGATACTTCCATGTCTCTGCACACTTTAACTTTGCCCTATTTTAATAGCCTCTTGAACATTTTATAATGTCTGACAATCCTCATCCAGAATATATTTATTTCTCTTCTTACTTACTACAGAGCTCAACAAATAATGTGCTTGGTAAATATTTGAGTGAATAAACAAATTAAGCATATTTCTCTAAATTGTTTCAGTGTTCCACTGCGTTTTGGATTTTTTTCTATCATGACTTTGTTCAAATGATATATTTACAAAATATCCTCAGTGTGAAGTAGACATGATCATCTTTCTCCCCCATATGAGTCAAATTAGGTTAATGGCTATTTCTGTCTTTATTTTTTGGATCAGAAATAGCCTTTCAATAGTGACCGTATTTGCCTTTGATTGTGATGCTCCTCTCTCTCTCTCTCTTCCTCTCTCTCTCTCTCTCTCTCTCTCTCTCTCTCTCATATTTGGGAATTGAAATCAGGGCCTCAAACTTTGTAAGTGCTAACACTGGGCTGCACCTCCAGCCCATTTTTTATTTTTTATCTTGAGACAAGGTCTCCCTAAGTTAAGCAGGCTGCCTCTGGCCTTGAACCTGTGATCCTTCTGTTTCAGCCTCCTGCGTCTCTGGGATTACAGGCATGAGTCACTGCACCTGGCCTGCTTACCTATCTCTTGATCACTGCAGGAAGAAAGGATGGCATTTTTTAATCCATTTTTCACTGCCATCTCAGCATTTGTTTCACTGGCAGAACTGTCCATTTAGATTAGATCTTAACCAAGCATAATCATGGGAAGAACATATCTGTTTCCCAGCTCAAACTTTCTGAAGTAGAATCTTTGTAAGATGGGCTGGGAAATTTGTATTTTTAATGCAGATCTATGTGATCTATGCAACTATAAGGAGTTTCTCTAAGTAGCAACATAGGCCTAGACATAATCTTTGCACTGTAGTTAGGTGCCACTGAGTTGGGTTCCACCATAGTGACCCTATGTATAACAGATGAAACACTCCTTGACACTGTGCCATGCCAGGCATTATTGTCAGTGCTTCTCTGCAATTCATAGAGTTTTCAGTGGTAGATTGTTTTGGGAGGGGATTGCCAGGTCCTTCTCCATAGCCTGCAGCACCTGGTATTCCCAGGTCATCTCCCATCCAAGGACTAACCAGGCCAACCCTGCTTAGATTCCAAGATCAGGCAGGATCAGATGCTATGCTGTTATGGCTGCAGGCAACATTTGTGCAGTTTTTACAAAGTATTCTAAGTATAGTGCTTGATCAATTCTGCTTATTATTTCTTCTTTTATAATGGGAGTCTAAAATCTAATTACATTACTATGGCCATCTGATTCTGGATTCTCATACATAGTTACAAAAGGTGTGATATCAAAATTGGCTATTAACTTTTTATATTTTCCATCGACTTTGTTCTATGAAATTATAAACTTGTAATACACACTACAGATAGTACATGCTAGGAAAATGATTAAGAGAGGAGTACCTAAAGTAAGACTGTCTCTCTCATTTACTAGTGTTTTTCAAGTTTTAAATTTGGAATTATAATAATAAAACTGCTTTAAATAAATATTGTGAAAATTGACTGAAATTAGCACTTTGCCTGATATGAAATCAATACTTTAAAAAGTAAGCAATAATTTTGATTTTTATAATAGTATTAAGAAATGTCTTAGGTAGAGATGGTAGATGTGCCTATGTTTGACAAATTTATAATCTTCTTTGCTATTTTAAGGGGGGGCCTAACCTTAGTATATAATTTTTTTTTTCTGATAGCCTAGGAAAGAAATGACTCACAGAAAGCCTGATTAGGGTAGCTGTTTGGAAAATTCGTAGAACTGAATGTTGTATTTGGCTCCCACAGTTCAAAAGGTCCTCCACAGTCGGCTGTAAATAAAAGCAGTGGAAAGTCATCAACAGGTTTATTTCAAAAAGATAATACTGTATGTCAGAAAATTTATAATTACCTTTCTAAGAATACTAGTTTTGACAGATGAATTTTAGAGATGTGTAAGGGGGAAGGTTTTCAATTTGTTAAGGAAAAATATAAGTAAATGGGTCTTTTTACTAAAGAACTCCTCAAAACCTTTTTTTTTTAAATGGCCTTGGTAAATCTCCAAGAGAACATAACAGTTTGAAGCATTCACCAAAGTTATTCAATCGAGGTTAAACTTTTAGTCAAACATCTTTTATAAGACTTTTAAAAAGACTTAGTCTTTTTATAAAGACATTTTTTAAAGACAGTCTGTGAATATATAAAATAGTTAGATATTAAGGTATTTTTGAGTTGCTGTAAAACTCAGAGATAATTTATGAAAAACACCAACATATTACCCACCAGTTTTTAAAAGATCTTTGTAGATAAGGCAATTGTTATTATTTCAACTTCAAATAGAAAACCTGGAGTTTGGACATATTCTGTTACTTATTAATGCCATACATATTCACCTAGTGTCGGAGTCAAGACCTCAATCCAGTTAATCTCAAGTTCATCCTACAGTACATTAGAGTTTTCCAGCTGGTTGATTAGACTCTGAATTATTTCCATGAAATACTCCAAGCCATAGGCATTTTTCAGACTGAATCTTATTAAATGGCACTTGACAGGTATGTGACAAAAATAAAAAGGATAGAAAAGAACATGGGTTAAAGGACTGACAAGTAAGGCCAATGAGAGAGAAATCTACAAGGAAGAGAGTATTGTATGCAGGATGCTGAAGGAGGAATTAGTGTAGTGTCTCTACTGGGAACTAATGATCTCCTTGATAGCATGACTAATTCTTTTTGCAAAGATTTTTGAAGACGGATCTGCTATAATCCTATAACTCTTACATACACATAGCTAATATAATTTTAATAATTCTAAACTGCCACTAAGTACTCCCATCAATCCCTCATGAAACCAGTGTTGCTGTAAGTGGAGATAAAGTGTACCTATTGGTACAAAAACAAGATTGAAGACTGAAGACTGAGGAAAGCCAACTCTTACTGCACAAATTTAGCCATAATGAGTACAGCCAGTGTGTACGTGTGTGTGTGTATGTTTGACCATTATTCTCATCTTCAATTCAAGGAATAGTAAAATTTCAAAATCTTATACTGTTAAATTAGTAAATAGTTGACATTTTGAGACCACATTAAATTTTCATCTAACTGAACACCTTAAGACATTAAGTGCATTATAAGTAAAGATGAGTAAATGGGACTTCAATAAACTCATAAGTAGAACTCAAAGATTGTCAAGTGGAATTGTTAAGTCCATTTAGACAGGTGGTTTATTTAACATTTCTCTTTTAAGTGGATAGAAAATTCATTCCTTTAAAAATACTTAAGTATATTTTGAAATGTACTTGAATTATAATTTTATATCAAATAATTGACCAGTAGGATATTTCTGACCCTTAGCCTGATAAGATATTCCAATTACTCTTTGAGTGTAAATCACTATAAGAAATTGACAAAAGCGGTTTAAGCCATTTTAAATTTGACACAACTTACTTCTAATGGTGGTGTTCTTATAGTGGAGATGTAGCCTGTGCTCCTTAGCAGAGGAGTGAAAAGATTCATGAATTGTGATTCCGGATATTACACTCAAGCTGTGTCTTCAGATAAACCCTGCCCACCCAGGGAATGAAAGTCAAGTAGCCTGTCTAGTATAGAGAATTCTATCCATTTATTGTGCTGAACTCTCACATTTTTCTCTCTCTGGGAGCAGTTCTCTCAAGCATTTGTACTCTGATTAATTTCTTTCTATGCCAATAGGGATTATCACTGCATGCACTATGTAAATAACATGCAGTATTTTGTAAAGTAGTTGTAAGGAATAGATAACTTTCTTGAGGCATGTTATTTGTAATCCATATTTAAGCTTCTGACACCTAAGAGATATGAGTCAACATGTAGGCATTTACTGAAGAGTAGAAAGGAGAAGAGCCTAGTTTTTATTCAAAGTAAGAGGGTTTAAATTAAAAATATTTAGATACAAGAAATAATGATATGAGTTCAATTAAAAACAGGTTTTTGCTAAGTACTGTTAGGTGGAAATAATAGATACATGAGAAATGATATCTCACATTGATGACTATGTTAAAGTGGTTAGCTTTCAAAATTCACAATTATTTTTTATTATCCTAGTACTAGATAACAAGTCCTTTAGATAGCATTTAAAAAAATTTAGGTTGCAATCTAAAATGAAATATGGTTTAGTTTATCAAAATTTATAATTCTACTAGCAGATTATTAGAATCACTTACAATGTAAATATTGTAATATTAAATTTGTAGTAATCAAATTAAAACGTTTCTTCCCAGTGGTATAAATTGTACTTGTTGTCAATAGAAATCTAGCCAATGATAATAAGTCTAAAAATTAGGCTACTTGTAAAAATAAAGTGATTAAAATGAAATGGAACAGTCAAAAATTCATTGATAATGAAGTCTATTAAGAGCATTCTCTATATAATGCCCATATTTAAATAAATTTATGCCAATGACATAGGCACAGTCATGGAGCTGATGCAGCAGCAAGTGACTTAAATCACAAAGTGAAGCGTCTCTGTCATTATAAAACTGAACTTACATTTCCCCAAACTGGGCACAAGGCATATCCTGGGGAATGGAGAGGAAACTGAACCTCATCTTTCACTTACTTGTATGGGATTATTTTCTTATTTAAATGCTCTATAAAGAGTGAAAGACTTTTAGTCAGTCAACCATGGTTCCTTTTTATTTTTGCTTAAACAAATCAGTGATCTGGAACCAGAAAATCTCTGTTCAAATAAGAATTTCACTGAACCAATTGCAAATGGAATTAGAATGAAATTGTTCAGAATGTATTTTATGGTAATTAACATTTTCTTCTTTACTATTGCCTTGAAGTGAGCCATTTGGAAAGTGGAACAAATATAATTTAGACTCTAAGTTAGTATTTTAAAATCAGATGGGTTAGTCTATATAATTTTCCTAATGTTAAAATATGCATGGATACTGAGCTACCACTATGTCAACTGTTGTCTTCTTTTTCTTTCTGACTAGAATAGATGCAAATTTAATATAGGACATATAGATAAATATTTTTCATGAGGAATCATATTTAAGGTTATCCCAAATTATGTATTTTAGGTAATGAGATTTTCCATGTAAAACTGTACTACTTACACCTGAAAATTTTTGACAATTTCTTGCTGAATATGGGGAGAAACTAAAAGAGAGTATTAAGAAGAAAATTCATTACTTAAAATGATTGCAATATCTAACTAGCAAAATATTAGTAATATTTTGGTCTGTAAGAATTTATCAAAACAGCAGTGATTCTAAAATATGTATAAAACGTAGTTTTTCACAAAAATGTTCTATATATTAGACATGTAGGTTATCTTCACAGAATGAAGTGAGACAATTATTTTTCAAAGCCACGTGTCCAAATTATTGCATTCTTGTTGGCATTTTCTCTAAACCCAGCATATAATATGGTGGGTTTCTAATTCCATCATAATTTCGAAGCTTTAGTTCTGGTGCCAAAATTTGCTGGAAAAAAATTTGTGTCACCAAAAGAAGATTATGGTAAAAACAATGACAGAGAGAAAGAGAGGTTTGGTCCATATCTAATATTTACTGATCATCTACATATAGGATGTTAGGAGTTAATCAGGTACTAATGAATCAAAGGTGAATTAGCCTTAGAGCTTAGTGCCAACAAACTCACTTCTTGACCACAATTTTATGTCCAATATTATCCCATGAGGATGCATGGTCCTTTTCTTCTTCTTTCTTTTTTTCAGCTTTATGAGTGGCATTCTGTCTTTTATTTGCATGCTTTTTTAAAATACCTTGTCCATCTCTAACTCTAACCTCTATAATTTTTATCTCATATTAAGCACACATATTGTTTTAAATATTTATTTAAACATTATAGTAATTTTCTCATGTATCAGTGGTTATTCTTGCACTTTACATTTCTTTTGCAGTATTTTTCACATAGTATTTACATGACTTGTATGTATGCTTGAAATATTAGAGAATTTTTGTATAGCCCATATAAGCATCCAAACATCAAAACACAAGAGGGTAAAGGGAAAGTATATTTTTGATGGGATGTAATTATATATTCAATATGGTGGTATGACAATATAATTGCATCCTGAATTTAATGGCAGTTCACTTGCTACATGTTCTCAAATAACAGTCATTTACTTACAGAACTTTTGACTTGTTAAAAGCCACTCATCTGAAAAGCCTTTTTTTAACTTGAAGTTTATAAGTAGAAAAATATGTAGTTTTGGAAGTAAATATGGTGTTTCATGAGTGTTTAGAAGGAAATGAGAATTGGGGTAAGTGCTATGTTTGGGTTAAGATCCATAACCAAGCACAGCACTCATGAGGTTCAACTTGAACAGACCTACAGAGCTATATCAGTTTTCAACCACCACAGTTCAAAGACAAAAGGGATATTTTTGAACAAAAATATCAATACAGTGGAAATATCCCACTATAAAAGAGTGGGTATTTTGTATTATTTATGATCATATATGGTTTTCTTTACTTTTCCTTTTCTTCTGTCAAGTCCCATAGTCTGAAAGTAGTATGAAATGATTATTTCCATTGATGTGATTATAATGAATGGCATTAACTTTCTTCTGAAATGTCAGGTTTCCAATTTGACTCAAGAGAAGAAGTAGACAGAGGTTCCATTTTGTTCCAGTTAAAAGATACAATGGGACTGTAGATACTGGTTAATACTTAGCTGCAATACCTTAAGTGGCTCCATGAAGGGAGTATGTGATAAAGCCTCACAAAGTCATCATTTCAGGACAAAAATATTTTGCATGAACTAAATCTGTATGTTAAAATTCTAGGTTCAAACTTTGTTATTAAGTTGTTCTAAAAATAGGCTTGGTGAATTTCATGTTTAACTGAACTCTTGAGGTCTTAAAAATTACTCTTTAATAAGGATTCAAGAACCTCAAAGCTCTTTCCCCAAAGACAATATCCATTCCACCTGTCTAGCAGAGCATTATTTTGTATTTTAGTGAAAATAAAGTGGAAATCAGCAACTCCAGTACTTTCCAAAACTAATAGGCAGTAATTGTAAATGTGATCTCTAACAAAGAAATGAATGACTTTTTTTAAAATTTATGTTAGTATGTAATATTTTGCTGGCTTCCATCTTACTTATTACCTCCATTGTATTTTACTTTTATTCTTTGATTTTCAGTGAAAAAAATAATATTAGGCTGAGGTTAGAAAAATAAGCCAAAACAAGATCGACCTGAAAACATTAGTGACTTAGGGTAATTACACATTGAGTTACTTACTAGGAAGTTCTGGTGGAGAAGTTGGGACCAAAGTTGGTTCTGGATAAAGACTCTCATTGCAAATCCCATATATTAAGTTGATGTCATCCAAAGCTATATCACTCAGGAACTGGTTTTTAAAAGCACTAAAAGCAACCTGAAATTCAGAAAGGAATATAAAGTCATTTAACTCTAACCTTTTCTGACTTGATTCTTCTTATGGCCCCATATCCTCTAGAGGGTCAATACTGCCATCTCCAAATACATGATGACCAGCTGATGTATGGTGAAATATGTTGAATAGTGCTTTTTAAGTCTTTCTGATGAATACAGCTTCTTTATGGCATCTACATATTGGCTAAGTATTCATTCCTGTATTCTCTCTAGTTTAGACAATATTGTTATGGTCTCTCTCTTTCTCAGTATTGTCATACACTATTGCACTCAGTCATATGTACATGTCATCTGGCAACAGAGAGAAACCTTACACATTTCCCTCCCCATTTTTTTTTTTTTTTTTTGTGGCACTGGGGGTTGAACCCAGGGCCCCATGCCTGCATGCTTTACAAGTGAAAGAGCACTGAGCTGCACCGCCAGCCCTTTTTTTTTTTTAACCTTTTTGAGACAGGGTCTGGCTAAGTTACATAGACTGCCCCTGGTCTTGAACTTGCGATCCTCCTGCCTCTGCCTCCCACTTCCTCAAAATATTTTTAAAAATCCAGGTAGCTGTCTGCTTTCTTAAAGCATACCAGCCCTGAAGAGAAGACACACTGATTAAATTGCTCAAATAGGAAAGTAAGGGGACAAGAGGGGGAAAAAAAAAAACCTTATTAGTATAATGTGACGACTCAGGGCTCGTTGTTAGTGGCCATAGTTAACCCAGAGTTCTGGGGTGGGATACTGTGTGAAAGTGTATTCCTACAGTCTTACCACCCTGACATCCGATCTGTCAGATCTGGGAAAATAAGCAGGGTCAGGCCTCGTTATTCCTTGGGTGGGAGACCACATGGGAATACCAGGTACTGTAGGTTTGGGAGAACGACCCAGCAACCCACTTGTGAAGCAATCAGCCATTGAAAACCCTATGAATTGCAGAAAGGCACTGACAATAGTGCTGGGAATGGCAAAGTGTTGGCTAGTGTTTCCTCAGTTGTACATAGGGTTGCTATGAGTTGGACCTGACACAATGGAACCTAACAACAACCTGACCATTCAAGGCCACCTGATAGAAGCCATAGTTCACTCAGAGTTCTGGGGTGGGGTATTTTATGAAGGTGTTGTTTGCAGGACAAAGAATCAGAGCAGGGGTAAAGTTCCGGTGGTTAAGGGTGACATAGTAGGGTCTCAGAGACTGCTTGTATTTAGCTGCATTTTCCTAAATCTTCCCGTGTGTAGAAGAAAGATATAAACAGAATACCAGCCACATGGTACTTACTATACTAGACACATATATAACATTATCTCACTGTTTTTTCAACACTTTGTACATTTATCCATTCACTCATTTGTTTATTCATTCAACCTACTTTATGCTAGATACTACTTCAGTTAAGTATTGTTTTCTTCCTTTCATGTAAGGCAAATCAAATTTCAAAGTGACTACAGTGACTTATTCAAGACTTCACAAAAAAAGTGGTAAAGCTAAATTGCAAATAGAGTGTTGTTGTTGTTGTTAGGTGCCGTCGAGTCAGTATCCGACTCATAGCGACCCTCATAGGGTTTTCAATGGCTGACTGTTTCAGAATTGCCTTGGGAGTGGATTGCCAGGCCCTTCTCCCATTTTTTCGGTGCTAGGAATTGAACCTGGGACCTCAGAGACTGCAGTGCAGCACTCTACCAACTGAGCTAAATCCCAGCCCTTGCAAATAGAATAGTCCTCTCTTATTATCAAGGTATACATTCTTATTGATTGATGATTGATTGATTGGAGTACTGGGTAGTTGAACCCAGGGCCTCATGCATGCTTTGCTTGAACTCTACCAGTGATCTGCTCTCCCATATTTTACGTTTAATTTAGAGCCAGGGTCATTTTAAGGTTAGACAGGCGGCCTCTTGCCTCAAACTTGCAACCTCCTGCTTCTGCTTCCAAAGTCACTGGGATTATAAGTGTGTGCTGCTGCACCCCAATCCTCATGGAATCCATTCCACAACACGAATTGATGCTTGAAATTGCAGATAGTACTGAACCCTATATATACTATGTTTTTTCCTATTCTCTATATATTACCTATTGTTGTTGTTAGGTGCCATCGAGTCGGACCCTCATAGGGTTTTCAATGGCTGTTTCGGAATTGCCTTGGGAGTGGATTGCCAGGCCCTTCTCCCATTTTTGCTGTGCTGGGAATTGAACTCAGGACCTCAGAGACTGCAGTGCAGCGCCCTACCAACTGAGCTAAGTCCCAGCCCCATATATTACCTATAAAGTTTAATTTGTAAATTAGGCACATTAAGAGATTGACAGAAAATATGACAATTATAATAATATACTAAAATACAGTGATTTAAAACAATGAATTGTTCATTTCTGGAATTCTTCATTTAATTTTTTAGGACTGCAGTCGATCATGAGTAACAGAAACTACAAAAGTGAAACCATAGATGTGGCCTGATTACTGCATTTATAGCACTTGACACACTCACTCTGCTTGATAAGCTAGTTCCAAAAACTTTGGACCTAGATATACTACTTTAGAAAAGATGGTCAGTGGCCAGATTTGTCCATTAAAATACTTATTTCCTCACTTCTCCCATGTCTTTTCCCCTTGATGTTCCATTTTCCCATACTCTTACTCAAGTTATCAGGAAACAATCAAAATTGTAGAAGAAAACTCCTTAGTAAAAAATAGAGTAAAAAAATAGTAAAAAAGGAGAAAGAAAAGAAGGGAAAAGCAAAGGAAAGAATGAAAGAGTTAGGAGGAATACAGATGAGGGTCACTGACTATTGCCTGCCTTACATCATGTCACAAGGGAAAATGGAAGCCTTTGAAGATGACAGTGTCTGTCCAAATATACATCTTCTGAAAGTGTTGCCATCTTGTTTGAAATTACCCAATTAGAACATTGTTAATTTGGTCAAACTAATAGCCTATGTTAGCCTATATTTTAATTATAAAAGCCCTTAGGAAGAGAACACATTAAACTGCTATCTGAAAAATTAATTCACCTTAATGGGAAATAAATGATCAGAGACTTCCCGGTGATATACCTCATAGAATTTGTTTCTAAAAGAAATATGTGGAAATAAAGTCAGCATGAGGCAGATTGGGGGAACATTGATGGCCATGGATGTCCTAATAAGAAAGGACCATTAGTCAGAAAAGTGTAGAGATGACCTAGGTAGAATTTGTGAGAAGTTGAAAGTCTCAGGTAGAGAGGAAACCTAGGAAGACATGGTTGGTCTGTGCTTGAAAACTGCTGAACAAATTGAAATTTCCCTCAAGGTTTTCATGGATTTTATGAGGCATCATCAACTGTATATTCATGTAGCAAATTGTTACTGAATACATGGTTTTTAATGTCAATGAATAAATGAAAATAAATGTACTGAAACATAAAAATAAGGTAAATTAGAAAAGTAGAGAAAGTGACTTGACTAACTTCAGAAAATAAATTATTTTTCACTATATCCCTATAAACTATCCTTATATCACCATTTAAAAGAATACAAATATAAATCATAAAGTGATTTTTCAAACCTTAAATTCAACTGTTTCATTTAATGTTACTTGTCCATAATTCCAATTTTCTCCATAGTTTCCTTCCTTTTGGAAAATTGTCTTCTCCATGCTTTCATTATTGCTGATATTAATGCTTAACTTATAGACATTTTCACCATACATATAATACCTAATTTGGAAACAAGCAGAAATGTTTGGATTCATACCACAGTACAGCAAATAATATTAGATTCTTTAAATACTTTCTTGTCTTTGAAATACTTTCCCTTAGGATATAGAAATTGCTGGGGAAGGAATAGGAGTCTACCAGAATTCTACTGCTCCCTCAGTTGAAAAAGTCACAATGCATGCTTTAAAACTTTGGCCAACATTTTACTAAAATCTGAGTCTTATACCTTGCAAAAGTCAATGATACCAATAAGTAAGGGAGCATTTAACATGTGTCTTATGAGAAATTAAGAAACTAACCAGGCCATACCAGAAACTAAGGCAGACTGGCTCCACAGTGGGGTCTAAAGGGAGACTTAAAAGTCCCACTCTTTCTCTTCTCCCACCTGGTCCAGTTGGTGTAGAAATATAGAATCCTGAAAAAACAACAAAAAAGTTTTTACATACTTAAATATCACTGTTTTTATTGTGTGAGATATGCTATTCATAAGCAGAAAATTTTAAGAGGGAAACATTTGGAAACACATTTTTATATAGTGGACCAGAGACTAGACACTTCTTATGGCCTCTCTGCCATAATAAATTGTCACTTAGGAAAATCACTTCACAACTCTGTCCCTCCCCCTTTAATTACAATTTACAATATATTTTTATTAATTCACTTTTTTTTTTCAGTACTGTAGAGTTAAACCCTGGGCCTCACACATTCTAGGCAAGTGCACCATCACTGTGCTGAGTCTCTATTTTTATTTTTATTTTGAGGTAATGTCTCCCTAAATGTTGCAGGCTGCCTCTGGCCTTAAACTCGAGATCCTCCTCCCTCAGTCTCCTGAGTGGCTGAGATTATAGGCATATGCCACCACATCTGCCTAATTCACATCTTTACAGACAAGCAGCCCATGAGAGTATTTAGATATACACAAGTATTTAGACATATATTTGAATGCAAGTTTAAGAGTTTCAAAGACCCTCTATTTTATATTTCGCTGACTATACTATATATCTCTAAATTAAAAGTTACCTGATTGTATGAGGGTTTCTTCTTCCTGTATTCTTTTGAATGATAAACTAACCAGATCACAGAGGAACAGGAAGCATGCTAATCCATATAAAAGCTCTGAAAATAGCAGAAGTGACTGCATAAAGTGCTTTTGATCTAAAATTCATTATTCCAGCCAATGATTTGAGTCACTCAAAGTGTGCGAAGTATTGTGTGTAAAGAACATCTTGAACATTATCTTATGGAAATTTATTTTGCTTCTAGTTTGCCACTTGTATATTATGACAGGAAGCAGGAATCATGTAAAAAATATGAAACAAATGCAATATTTGATTAATCTAATTTCATTGCAATGTGTTTTTAATGAAATGTTGAAATTTAGTGTTTGCTTGTAATCAAGCATCTTCTCTTTTGTGCCTTCCAACAGAAAAATGTGGGCAATGTTGTATATATAACTCAAACACACTCATTTGTAATATGCAGAGTAAGAAGAAGACACAAAGAAAAGAAATACTAGTAGAATTGCCTATAGACACATCAATGTATATTTAAACTAGTAAGGAAAAAGTTATTCA
Organism: Pedetes capensis; assembly: GCA_007922755.1. NCBI lineage: Eukaryota > Metazoa > Chordata > Mammalia > Rodentia > Pedetidae > Pedetes > Pedetes capensis. The sequence goes on from VMDO01038354.1 coordinate 13,094, forward strand.
GAGTAAAAAAATGTTTTATCAAGGGAAAACTATGGTCAAATGTCTTAAGAAATGTAATATGTGCATAGTCATTGAATTCAGATTATAAAGTGTAAGATAAAAATAAATGTGCTTAACATTTTATATTATTAACAGATTACTCATATTTTATACATGCTATAACATTTTATGAACACTTTAGCTATTTATTTAGTGCTCAGTTATACCACCTAAGGAAAAAGTACCCCATAGATACAGAGGAGGGCTTTCTGAATCCTGTGTAAATGTCTAAATCCAAATCCACTTTGTGATGTTCTTATTTTTAGTTGCTTAGGACATAATTGGGGAGCAATAATTAAAATAGTACTGAATGCCATGAGTAAGTACTGAAATGGTTAATCTAAAAAATATTTCTAATTAGCTGTAATTATATAACACCAATACACATCATACTCCTATTTATGTTTGGCCATA